>CAUYQU010049402.1:0-250702 GCA_963574635.1 Cheracebus regulus | reverse complement strand
CCTGCGCCGGCGCCCCGGGTGTTCTCCCCGAGCGGTCCCAGGGTTTCCTTACGGGGTGCTGTTCGTTTGTAAGGAGGGATGTAAGGAAGGAAGGAGGGATGGATGGAAGGATGGAGGGATGGAAGGTAGGATGGATGGATGGATGGAAGGAACGATGGATGGAAGGATGGATGGATGGATGGAAGGAAGGATGGATGGAAGGATGGAAGGAAGGATGGAAGGAAGGATGGATGGATGGAAGGATGGTTGGATGGAAGGCAGGATGGATGGATGGAAGGATGGATGGACGGAAGGATGGTTGGATGGAAGGATGGATGGATGGATGGAAGGATGGATGGATGGGTGGAAGGAAGGATGGATGAAAGGATGGATGGATGGATGGATTGATGAAAGGATGGATGGATGGATGGAAGGATGGATGGATGAATGGATGGTAGGTGGTGGTGAATGAATGTGGATGGATAGATGAGTGAATGGATGAATGGGTGGGTAGATGGGTGGGTGGATGGATGGGTGAATGGAAGGAAGGAAGGAAAGAAGGAAGGGAGGGAAGGAAGGAAGAGTAAATGTATATATGGATGGATGGGAGGAAGGGTGGGTGGGTGGGTGGATTGTAGATGGTGAGTGAATGGATGTGGATGAATGGATGAGTGAATAGATGAATGGATGGGTAGAAGGAAGGAAGGAAGGGTGGAAGGATAAATGTATGTATGTATGTATGGATGGATGGATGGATGGATGATGGATAGAAGGGTGAGTGGGTAGGTTGGATGCATAGATAGATGGAAGGAAGGGTGGGTGGAAGGGTGGATGAATGGATAGATGGATAGATGATTGAATGGTGGATGAACGGTGGGTAAATGAATGTGGATGGATGAGTGAGTGAATAGATGGATAAACAGAAGAAGGACAGATGAATAGACGGGTAGATGGGTGGGTGGGTAGATGGGTGAATGGAAAGGAGGAAGGAAGGAAAGAAAGGAAGGGAGGATGGCTAAATAGATGGGTAGGTAGATGGGTGGGTGGATGGATGGATGGTTGGTTGGACAGATGGATGGAAGGAAGGGTGGGCGCGTAGATGGATGGATGGATGATAGATGAAAGGATAAATGGATGGTAGATGGAAGGATGGATGGATGGTAGATGGAAGGATGGATGGATGGCAGATGGATGGATAGATGGTAGATGGATGGATGGATGGATGATAGATGGAAGGATGGATGGATGTTGGATGGATGGATGGTAAATGGAAGGATGGATGGATGGTAGATGGAGGGTGGATGGATGGTAGATGGAGGGTGGATGGATGGTAGATCGATGGATGGTTGGATGGTAGATAGAAGGATGGATGGATGGTAGATGGAAGGATGGATGGATGGTAGATGGAAGGATGAATGGATGAATGAACCACAGAAAAATATCCCCTTGACCTGTGTTATTTCCAGTCACTGGGAGTGTGCTAAATTAACCCTGGCTTCAGCTCACTTCCGGTGGCTCCATGAATCCTCATCTTTTGTTTTCTAAGGAGAAGTGCTTAAAAAATGCCTGGGGAGGGTGGAATAGAACATGGACCATGGTGTGTCCCGCAGACCGTGGTTTGAATCCTGACTGTGCCCCTTACTGTGGAGTGACCTGGGGGCCTCAGTTTGCTGGACTGGGAAATGGAGCTGTGAGGCTGTCTTCCCCTCCCATCCCCACTGTGAGCCCAGACCCCACAGCACATGGTGGCTATGCAGTATAAACCCCAGCACCAGCACTGGGAGTCCTGCAGGTTCAGGCAGGTTCAGCCCTTGGAAAAGCATCTCCCACACCCTGCAGGGTGCCTGAGGTCAAAGCAAAGCAACACCGTCTGCAGATTATACAACTGAGGCACAAACGTGAGCCACATGCTGGCTTAGGTTTTATTTCCAGTAGTCACCTTAAAAAAAGAAGAAAGGGTGAAATTGATTTTTAAAATGTTTTAGTTCGGGTGCAGTGGCTCAGGCTTGTAATCTCAGTACTTCGGGAGGCTGAGGCGGGTGGATCACCTGAGGCCAGGAGCTCATGACCAGCCTGGCCAACATGGTGAACCCCGACCCCACCAAAAATACAAAAATCAGCTGGGTGTGGTGTTGCACACCTGTAGTCCCAGCTACTTGGGAGGCTGAGGCAAGAGAATCACTTAAATCCAGGAGGAGGAGGTTGCAGTGACCTGAGATTCCACCACTGCACTCCAGCCTGGGCAACAGAGCAAGACCCCATTTCAAAAAAAAAATGTTTTAACAAACCCTATATTCTGTTATCATTTCAGCACATGGACAGTATTTAAAAGTATCAGATATTCTACATCCTTATTTTTGTCCCAAATCTTCAAAAGCCAGCGTGAATTTGAACCTAGAGCACATTACAGTTGGAACCAGCCACGTTTTAAGTGCTCTATAGCCACGCGTGGGCCGTGGCTGCTGCATCGGATGGTACCGAGATAGACCCCTTGTCTAAGGGGCTTTGGTGCTGGGACTGGCGAGCCTCACCCACCCTTACCTCTTTGAGCCTCACCGGATCCCAGGCAGGAGGGAGAGCAGGGGCTGGCACCTCCTTAGCAGGTTAGGCTGAGGCCCGATACAAGGTCCAGCCCTGGCCGTGGGCTCCTGACCTGGGCTTCCTACACCACCCAGTGCTCCCTCGTGCCGTGGTGAGAGCGGTGAGGGACAACAATGGGGGAGGCAAGTGTCAGGCATGGCGTGTCTCAAACCCAGAGCCAGATCATCTGACTTCAGAACTCAGCTCTGCCACCTGCTGGCCCTGTGACGTGTAAGGGATGGAACCTCGCCGGGCCTCAGCTTACTTACCTGTGAGATGGGTACATAACAGCCCCTACCTCACGGGGTGCTGAGGGAGTGACTGTAGCGCTTGGAACCAGCATGCTAACGATTTGGTCACCTGCCTCGCTAAGACAAGGTGCTTTGGGGTTTCTGGAGTGGGCGGGTGAGTGAGGCTGCAGCCCAGCCTCTGAGAGCGGTTTCTGAGGGGACACCGGCTGAAAGGTGAGCCCTCCCCTGAGCTGGCCTGTCCACAGCCCTGGAAGATGCACTTCACTGTTGACTCCTATTTGAACCCACCTCCCACCCCCATCCCCACGCCGGTCTAGTTCCCAGGGGTCCAGTGGGTGGGAGCAGGCTGGAGGATCCTTGGTAGGTAGGGAAAAATCGATTCTGCTTCCAGTAGACAAAGGCCTGGGGGCCCCGAGTGTTGACAGCAGACCAGTAAACTGTCTTTGTCACCGATGAGTGAGCTGTGGCCGCCATCCTGGGCAGCTGGAGTGGACAGTAGCCTTTGTAAGGTGCTCCTGCCCAGCCACCTTCGAGAATCTCAGCTTCATAACACAGCAGCGTGCACATTACACACACAAAAAACATGTGCACATACGTGGCACACCCACAGCTCTGCATCGCTCACGGTAAACACGCAGGAGCAGCTGGCGGCAGGGGCAGCCCTGCAGGTGCCCACTCATCACGGGCACGTGCAGTATACATGCAGAGGCACAGGTGGGGAGACAGCCAGAGCATGCACACCTTCTCGGGACACACAGCCCCCCTAGGACCCGTGTCTGGAGCACCCCTGAGGATGCCCGGCAGTACCAGGTACCACGGTCACATTCTCTGTGGCGTGCATCACTGGCACATTCTGCCGTGGGCATGTGCACTGCACACGTGCCGCTGTGTGACATAGCGATGCCGCATAGTCCGAGCATGAGGAGGAGCTCCCCGCAGGATCGGGGGCAGAGCTTCTCCAGGAAGGGGCTACGCTGCTGCCCTGAAACCTCCCAGGAAGCCGAGTGCAGAGGCATCAGGGACGGGACTCTGCAGGCAGAGGCAGGCGCAGCTGTGATAAGTGTGAATCTGCTAATGAGGTGTCATCATGTCCCTCCTTGCTCAGAACCTTCCCGTGGCTCCCATGTCCCTGGAGATAAAAGCCAGCGTCCTTACCTGGCCTCCAAGGCTGGTGTGATCTGTCCCTCGGACCCAGGTCCCAGGATCTCCTGTCCTTGCTTCCTCCCTTCCTTGCTCTGCTCCAGCCCCACAGGCCTCCTCCCTGGTCCTCACACTTGCCCCAGGGCCTTTGCACCCACGGTTCCCTCTTCCTGGAACGCTGCTCCTGGCTGCACAGACCTGCATGGCTCTGAGGCCCCTTCCTTCCTCCACACAGCTTCCACACAACCTTCCTGCATTCCTCAGTTCTCCATTTTTCTCCAGAGCTGTGGATCACAGCAAGCTTACTCATGGGTATGTGTGTGCTTATTTTCTGTCCCCTTGCTGGGCTGTCAGCTCCACCGGTGACCTCTTCGCCTTCCTGCTGTTCCCAGGACTGTGAACAGGGTCTGGCAATCAGCAGGGGCTCGGTAAAAATGTGCAAATGTGCAGTAAGCTCAGGTCGGGGGATTTCATTCGTTTTCCTGTCTCTTCATTTCCCTGTCCTGGGGGAATTGATCAGGGCTTCAGTCGGAGCCCCGTGATGTGGGATTAGGGTCCCTGCAATGTCTAGCACTTTCTGAGCACTTACAGCGTCCCAGGGGCTGGGCTAGGAATGTTGCCCACAAGCACATTTTTTTTTTAAGGTGTCTCACTCTTTCGCTAGACCAGCAGACTAGAGTGCCGTGGTACAATCTTGGCTCACTGCAGCCTCCACCTCCCGAGCTCGAGGGATTCTCCTATCTCAGCGTCCTGAGTAGTTGGGACTGCAGGCGCACGCCACCACGCCCAGCTAATTTTTGTATTTTTAGTAGAGGCGGAGTTTCACCACATTGGCCAGGATGGTCTCGATCTCTTGACCTTGTGATCCGCCTGCCTTGGCCTCCCAAAGTGCTGGGATTACAGGCGTGAGCCACCGCGCCTGATCTGCCCGCGAGCATATTTAATCCTCACAACCTCCTGGGGCATGAAACCCATTTTACAGGAGAGAAAGCAGGTGGAGGGCTACAGTGAAGGATGACTCAGCTCCAAAAGCAGTTTGGAGCAAAAAGACACATACGGAAGGAAGAACCGAGATCAGCCATGATCACCGGGGGACGCACAGAGAGCCTCCCGGGCGGTTCTCATTTCCAGTCACAGACAGGGGAAGAAGCCCACAGGGAGATTTAGCAACCTGCCCAAGGCCAGCCAGCCAGGCAGGGCCAGCGCCAATGCCATGAGGGACACAGGTGGGAACTGCACTGGGAGGGGGCCGAGGGAGCCTGGCCTGGTGATGACCTTGAACACTTGCCCGGCGTCTCGAAGTCCAGGCCAGGGAGGGGGCGAGTGAGCATGGAGCCACACAGCGATATTCAGCCCGGGCTCCATGCTGCAGGCACTTGGGAGCTGCACAGAACAGGGACACCTGGTACCACCCCCAGAGGCTCTGGCTTGATAGGCCCAGGTGTGGGCTGGGCACAGGGCGGCAGTGGCAGTCAAGGGGATTCGTTTGAAGGGCACCTCTGGGGAAATTCTGACATCGCCACCCACCTGCATGAGCTGTCCCCAGATCAGGGCCTGGAGCGGAGGTTCTGAAGATGGCACGTTGAGAGCTGCTGATACAGAACGTTTCCAGCCCCCTCGCAGGTGTCTGGGCTGAGGACATTTTAAAGCTCCCCAAGTGACTTTCATGTACAGCTCAGGTTGAAAGCCACTGCCCGAGTAGGTGGCGTGGGGAGGAGATTTTTCACGTCCTGGATTCAGACCATCTTGAGCTTGGCTCAGAATTGCATGAAGCCCCCAGGGGTGTTAGTCGGTAAAAGCCCTCGTCTAGCCTGATAGGGCGCAATGTCAGGGGCACGCAGGAGCCAGAGACCCAAGGAGGGAAGCCCGTGGGGCGAACGTGCAGAAGTCACTGGCAGAAGCCCACATCCAGGCCCATCCACACAGGAGCTTGCTCAGGCCCAGCCCGCGGTGTTGCATGATGGCGTATGGCAGAATCTTTGTGTTTTCAAAGAGAAGCCAGAAGTCCAGATTTGTCTGTCATATCTGATTTTTAAATGTTGGCAACTAATGTGAAAATACAATTTTTACGTTACCGCGGGGCAGAAAACACGCAACGCCCCGACGGTGTTTGCAGGCTCGCCTCTGATCCAACATCTGCTGTCCCCAGATCTGGTCCTTTGAGCGTCAGGGCTGGAAAGTGAACTTGGGGGTGGTGGCCGTGGTAGCCTTGGAGGTTGTCCTGCCCATGCTGCCCAAAACCCTTGGCCATGACACCTGCCTTCTGCCATTGGCCTTCCATCCTCCCGCAGAAGGAGGCTCCACCCAGCCCACCAGGACAGGAGCTGGCCTGCCTGGTACCCTGAGCACCTAGGCCTCAGAGGACATCTGGGCCGCCTCGCCTCCCGGGCCCCCCGGCCGCCCACGCACCCTCTCCTGACAGCTTTATCAAGCCTCCAGCCTTCCCAATCCCATTGTTCCTGACATCTGTTTCAGTAAGTGATTAATTGCAATTAGCGAGTGGTTTGAAAGCCCTGGAAGAATACTCAGCAGAAAACTCATCAAGATTAATGAGTGGTGGGGCTGTGGGAGGGGCATCCCAGGCACGCCATGGCTTGGGCGCCTGGTGGAATCCTCGCCGCCTAGGCAGGTGCCGGGATGCACACTGAGGTGACCCTCTGGTTCCACGCCCACAGATTCACCCCCCGTCCCTCCTCCCCCATAAACGACCACTGGATGACTTTTCATCAAAATGCATGAATTACCCGCTAATAGGCTATTAATAAAGCCCTTGGAGTGTCATGAGATTAGGTTCTGCACGGGCAGGATGGATTGCCGTGCTTCCAGAACATTCTGCCATTGGCCAAGACAGGCACGCCCAGATGGAGGAGGCAGAGGGTCTGCACACAGCCGTCCCTTCCAAGTAATTTTAGGGAACTAAGGATGCACTCGCAATCAACCCTCAAGTCCGTATTGAAGTGAAACCTCCTCCCTAGAGGTGGGACTTCTCAGTAGCGTTCACATCACAGGCGAGTAGAGACTGGGTGGGAAGAGGGCAAGAATGAGCTGGAAGCTCCGCCCAGCCCGCCGTCTCCCAGGTGCCGAGCGCCTGAGCTGCAGGCCCCAGAACACACAGCTGCACACGGTTCCTTCCGCATTTGCGTGGTCTCTCCAGGGCCCTGCCCATAAGCACGTATGTTGTACATTGTGGCAGGTGCCATTTTCGGGCCAAAATTCATGCCACCTTTGTGTGTTTCCACGGCTCTCAGCATGTCTCCTCTTCCCTCCATCTCTCATGAAAAAAAAAAAACAGGCATTCTTGAGGGGCAAATCAGGTGTTTTCCAGGGATTCTCTTCAATGCCGGGAATGTCCCCAGTTGACAGATGAGAAAGGTGAGGCTGTGACAGCTTAAGCGGCAGGCCGGAGCTGCACTTTTGGGGATGGAGCTAGGATTTGAACCTCGGTCTGTCTGGTTGGGGATTTTTGCCTAACCCGGCACTCTCTGCAACTCTACATGGGTCATCCTGTGGCCCCAGGACTTACTGGGGTGTCAGATAGGGACTGAATCTGGCACCCCAGAGGCCTAGAGCGGTCACACGGGTTGGAAGTCCCCGTTCTTATCTCGTGCTTTTTCAGATCTGCTTGCGGGATCAGGTGGTGACAAATCCACCCCCAGAGACTCCCCTGGGCAACTTGGAATGGGGCTCAGGGGATCGGGGAGGCTCAGCTGCCAGCCCAGGCAGGTGCCCTCTTCAACAGCAGCCTCGAGCTGTGGGCAAGTAACGCAGCTGGCCTTGGGCTCGACACGTGTCCCAGGCATTCTCCTGCTTGCTCTATATTGTCGTTTTCTTTTTCTTTCTTTCTTTCTTTCCTTCTTTCTTTCTTTCTTTCTTTCTTTCTTTCTTTCTTTCTTTCTTTCTTTCTTTCTTTCTTTTCTTTCTTTCTTCTTTCTTCTTTCTTTCTTTCCTTCTTTTTTTGTCTTTCTTTCTTTCTTTCCTTCTTTCTTTCTTTGTCTTTCTTTTTCTCTCTCTTTCTTTCTTTCTTTCTTTTTTCTTTTTCATTTTTTAAGACAGAATTTTGCTCATGTTGCCCAGGCTGGAGTCCATCCATCCAAGGTCCTTCTCAGCTCACTGCAATCTCTGCCTCCTGGGTTCAAGTGATTCTCCTGCCTCTGCCTCTCCAGTAGCTGGGATTACAGGCATGCACCACCACGCCTGGCTAATTTTGTATTTTTAGTAGAGATCGGGTTTCTCCATGTTGGTGAGGCTGGTCTCAAACTGCCAACCTCAAGTGATCTGCCTGCCTCGGCCTCCCAAAGTGCTGGGATTACAGGCAAGGGCCGCTGCGCCTTGCCTATATTGTCATTTTCATTTAATCTTCATAAGAACTCCAAAGAAGCATCTCTTATGCCCATTTTACAGGCAAAGAAACTGAGGCACAAAGAGGTTAGTCACCTGGGTCAGGTTACTAGATTATAAAAGTAGAGCTGTGATTTGACCTCAGTCCTTTACTTTCCCCCAAATTACTTGCCCTACTCTCTGCCAGCCTTAGAGAAGCAGGACTGCACACCACTGGCCATGACCCCTGGCCACCCCTAGGGACCTCTGCTGCCCACTCACTGCGTCCTGACAGCTCTGGGCCCTGCTGCTTGGCATTGGTGTCTGTCTCTCTGACCTGACGAAAGCTGTGTTGATGGATGGGTGAAGAGAAGGACCTTGGATGGACAGACGGACGGATGGATGGAGAGATGACTGCGTGGTTGTTGAATGGGTAGATACTTGCATGGAATTGGATGAGTGGAAGGATGGCTGGACCAATGGATGTTGGACAGATGATGGATGGAGGGTCGGCTGGCTGGATGGATGGATGTTGGATAGATGGATGGATTTTGGATGGATAGAGAATGGATGAGTGGATGGTGGATAGATTTTGGTTGTTCAGATGGATGGAAGTGGTTTGGATGGATGGACGGATGTTGGTTAGATGACTAGATGGAAGGATGGAAATCTCTGGCTCTGGGAGGAGAAGGAAGAGCCAGAATTCCACATATCCCTGGTAGAAAGGGGGATGAGCAGCTCCAGCCCTAGGCCTGCTCACCTGGGCAAAAAGCAAACCTCAGGGCCTGTGTGGGTGCCAGTTTCCCACCCAAGGGGGCAGCAGAAATTCTCCAGTATCACAGTCTGAAGGACTGGCCCAACCCCTCACCAGGAAAGAAACTGAGACTCGAAGAGAGGAGATTTGCCACGGTCCCAGGATTTATTTACTGCAGGGCCAGGGACTGTAGCGTCATTTATGTGACATACCGAGGTTCCCAAAGAACGCCTCGCAGCCCTTCCTGCCCCATGAGCACCATCCAGGCCGTGGCCTAGGAGTCACTGGGATGTGGGATGGTAGCCAATAATAATTAATAATAATAATAAAAATCAGTACCGCCCGCCTCCTGTGTACAGCGCTTTACTTGTAAAGGTAACTCCTTTGAGTTCCCCAACAATCCAGTAAGGGAAGGACTACTGTGTTACTACAACAGCGCATGTTACAGATGAGGAAACTGAGGCACAAAGAGGTTGAGCTGCTTGCCCAAGGCTCCAGTTAGGACGTATTAGAGCCAGGCCAGGTACGGTGGCTCACGCCTGCAATCCCAGCACTTTGGGAGGCCGAGGCAAGTGGATCACTTGAGGTCAGAAGTTTGAGACCAGCCTGGCCAACATGGTGAAACCCCATTTCTACTAAAAACACAAAAATTAGGCGAGTGTGGTGGTGGTGGGCTTCTGTAATCCCAGCTATCTGGGAGGCTGAGGCAGGAAAATGGCTTGAACCCGGAAGGCAGAGGTTGCAGGGACCAAGATCACGCCACCGCACTTCAGCTGGGAGACAGCGAGACTCTGCCTCAAAAAAAACCAAAGGGAAGTATCAGAGCCAGAATCGAAAGACAGGCTGGGAGCTGGGCTTGCCCATCTTGGTCTACTGCCCCGTCCTGCTGGGGGTCCCCTGTGGTTGCAGCCTTTCCCCTGTTCTCTCTCTGACCTGGCAACAAGGAGTCTTCGTGGCTGGGCAGCCCCAGCAGCCACCCAGGCCCCACGCTCGGGAGGGCCCACGCTTGGTTTTATGACCCTGGTGTGGCCATCGTGATGCTCTTCATCGGTTGTGAACAGGAGGTACCCATTTTCATTTTGCACTGGGTCCCTGCAGCCCCGGATTCCCTGTCCAGGTCAGGCGGGGGCCCAGGCAGGCTGACAGCAGCAGCAGGGACTGGATGCCCAGAGCCTCGGCCTGCACGCGGCAGGAGGTGCCCTCCATGGAGCGCCTCCTGGGGGCCTGGCCCGGCTCTTCCTTCTGCCCAGCTCTAGAGATCACACCCTGCACCCTCCCACCCCTCCGCCTCTATGCTGGCAATTCCTCAGCCTGTCCCCTCCATGGGGCAGCCTCCTGGGGGCCTGGCCTGGGTCCTCCCTCTGCCCAGCTCTAGAGATCGCAGCCTGTACCCTCCCGCCCTCCCTCTCCCTCGACTGCAGCGGAAATTCCTCTGAGCTCGTGCCCTAGATCTGTCACAGCCCCCACAGCAGGTGCACCTCTGACTTCTGGGGCGGGTACTGGGGCTGGGCCAGGGCTGGGGCTGAGGGAGGAGAGGGGTCTGTTGCCTTCCTGCTGCCTCTACAACTCCTCCCCTTGAGTGGGTTTTGAGGGGGCTCTGGGTTTGATGGGAATGTCTGAGAGAGAAGGGGAGAGGGAGAGAGATGGTGCAGGATGAGGATGGCCTGGGATGAGCAGCAGCAATTCCCTCTCCTGACAGCTCCACGCAGCTCTGTGACTCCATCCCTGCCTATGTGTGCCTCAGTTTCCTCATCTGTGCAATGAGGCCAGGGCTGAGGGTTGGCCAGGGGCCGTGCACCCAGAGGACCCTCTGGCTGTAGGTGGATCTGTGGGTCCCATGTTCCCCAGGCGGGAAGTGGAGGCCGCAGGAGACTCACGTGTGCCAAGGCTTGGTGCCCCACCAGCCCCACGCGGTCACCCCAGAAGGCAGGCGGGGTCTGGAGCTCCCGGATCTCACCAGTGTGGTTGGTGTGGGTCTGCATTTCCAGGGCCAGAACCCTGCCGGGCAGCTTCCAGAAGCTTCTTTAAGCTCTCTGCGTCATCGTCCCCTCTGCAACCTCTATAGCCTTCCAGAAAGATGAGGAGTCAGGGGTCACTGAGGGGCTCGCCCAGCCCTGGGTTAATGGGGCGATTGCTTGAACCTCCTGTTCTCTCCTCTAAAAGTCTTCACCCCTAACCTCCTCTCCCCTCTTTCCCTGGCTCTTGGGACAGCAGCCGGGAAGGTATCAGCGCGCAGGGGTCCTGCAAGCCAGCTTTTCTTATTCCAGTTTTGCAAGCCAGGAAATTGGCCAGAGAGCTCACGATTCGGTCTCAGGCCGCAGTGGATCCTGGCCTGGCCTGCCCCAGCTCTGAGTCCTGCCCCGGCATCCAGGCCTCTCTGCTCAGTCACCCACATGCCAGTGCAGTTCTGTCCATCTGCCCTCTCGCTGGTTGATCTTCCCTTTACTTGGTGTAACTCTTTACCTAGAATGCAGGAGGTGGGATTCATTTTTCCCAGGAACCGGGGGCCTCCTTTCCTCCGTGGGGCGAACAGTGAAACTCAGCCCAAAGGGTGAAGGCGAGAACCTGGGTACCCCAGTGGGGTTAGGATTTGACCTCCCAGAGAGTCCTGGGAGCCGGCTCTAGCGCCAGGCCTGGCCAACTGGGCACGGCCCAAACCCCAGAGGGCCCGTGGGCGCCAGTCTCCTGCCCAAGGGGCGGACCAGCTGCCTGGCAGAGCCCCTGCTGGCTAGGTGCCTGGTTCCGGGCTGGGACCCCACTCGTGGCTGCCAGGCTGCTGGGCTGGCAGTGGGAGCCTGCAGGCCAGAGTGTGGGCTGGGCTCGGTTCCCCCATCCCACGCAGTGGGCGGCCGGGACTGTGGGGGCACGCCGGAGCCAACCTTGAGCTCATCAATGGGAGACATCTGCTTAAAAATGTGGGGCTGGGGAGGGAGGTGACTGTCGAGGCTGACGCAAAGGATCCTGGAGCCCCTAGCAGAGGCCTCCTCCCCGCCCCTTCGACTTTTGGCCTAGGAGCAGATGGCGGGGGCGGGGGCCTGGGCGCAGCCGGCCGGTCTCACAAGCTACCACACCCATGAAATTTCCCATTAAGGGAGGTGGGGTGATGAGGCGGCCTGCTCCTCCCCACAGCGCCCCCAACCCTCTGAGGCCATCTGATCTCCCTCCCTGTGGACACGTCCGCCTGGCTCCCTGAGGAGGCTCCTGGGGTCACAGAGGGCCCCTGCATGCCCTCCAAACAATTTTCAACCCCCAGAAGAAGTGGGGGAAGGACGGGGAACGCAGAGGAGGCCTTTTTACATGTAAATAGAAGAACTGGCCTCCTGGAAGGCTTTTTTCCCTCTTCTCATTTTTATTTCTAGAAAGCAGGATGTTGCCAAGACCCGGGGCCTCCTGCTGAACGGAGAGGCCCTCCCGCATGGTGCCAGGGAGGAGAAATCAGGAGACAATGGCACCTAGGGAGGCGGCGCCCACACCGCCCTCAGGGAGGAGGGAGCTACGCGTTTGCACAGCCCTGCGGGTTCTACCAAAAAGAGGGCTGAGGAGGGGCAGCCTCAGGCTTGGGGGACGGGGATCGGAGGCCAGGAAGCGATCTGGGCTGGAGCCTCAGCCTGCTCGGCAGGAGCCGCCTGTCCTGCATGTCTCCAGCCCTGCCTGGACCTGTTTCCCAGCTTGTAAAGTCGAACTGCTTCCTGGTTACCTTCCTCCTGTCTAGGAATCCACAGATGAGGGCTGGGGTTGGGGGAGGCTGAGCACCACCCCCAGAGTTAGCAGGGGCTATGTTCAGCGGCTGGACTGGCTCTGGGTTCAAATCTCCCTCCCACCCTTTAGCTGTGTGGTCTCTGGCATGTTGCTGAACCTCTCTGAGCCTGTCTCCTCCATGACAGTAGCACCTGCCTCCCATCAGGGTTGCGTGGGGATTAAGTCACTTATGCCTGGAAGGTGCATGAATGACAGCTACTCTAACCACTTTTATGACCACTCGGGACCCAGTTCCGTGTCCAAAACTACTCCGGGCTTATGTGGGGGTGGCGGAGACCTGTTCTGTTCTCAGCATTCCAGGGGCTGCCTGCCTCTCTCTGTGTCCCCCGGACAGGATGCTGTGTTTTCGCCTCTGCCTCCCCCATCAGTCTGTGAGCCCATACGGGGTACCTAACACAGGCAGGCACTCCATCAAATGTGTGGCATGAGAGAGTGAATGAATAAATGATTCGACTCTCCAGGTGCTGGAGCATTCAGCCCAGCCTGGGGGACCGTGCGAGGCCATGCGGTGGTGTCTCTCTGGATCTGTGCTGCTCTGTGCTGGGCAAAGTGAGGAGTGGTGGCCTCCGGGGAGGGACAGGAGATGGAGGGGTGCAGGCCTCTCTGTTCTGGGTACCTGGGCTGCCCAGAGGTCCTTCATCGGTAATAGCAGCTGCCGCCTGGAGAGGCTCTAACCGCCTCAGTTAGTCCTCAGGGCAGTCCGGGAGGTAGGTGCGGCCAGCCTCCTTGTTTACAGATGGGGAAACTGAGACCCACACCTGCAGCGCCACTGGCCCATGCTCTTACAGCTTGGAAGGGAGACACCAGAATTCACAGCAAGCAGTTGCTGCCAGAGCCTGCCTGTCCCAGCCACAGCCTCTTGGGCCTCTGTTTGTTGCATGACTGAGTGAGTGATAGCTGCCTTGAGGACTCTTGGGGAACTTAGTATAAAGTAGGTGTGAGCACCTGAATTTCAGGGTGAAGAAGCGAAGGGTGCTGTGTCGCTCAGCTGTGGCTGGCAGAGCTGAGAACAGTGCTCAGGTCTGCAGACACTGTCTGTGCAGCTACCATGCTGACCACTGCGTCCTGGAACCCTCCTGTGCAGTCCTAGGGTGAGGGTCCCCCAGTGGCCTCCTTCCTGCCTCCAGGGCCTCCTGAGCAGGTGTGGGCCTCCACCTCTGTCCCAGGCCCTGTGATCAGAGGCAACCTCCCCATACGGTGGGGCACAGCCAGGATCACCCACAAAGCCCAGGGGAACGGAACGTGAGAGCATCCCGACCTGCCCTCTGGCTCTCTGAGGCCCCCAGCGGGCTGTCAGGGGTCATTCAGCAGCCACTCTGTCTGCAGACCCAGGGGACGTGCCCTGCCTGCCGGGCCCCTCACCCAGCACTGACCTGGACGGTGATTTATGTGGCTGAGGCAAAAGGCCACTGAGGTGGGGCCCGGGAACAGGGGTCAGGACAGCCAAGAGGCACCAAGCGTGAGGGTGGAGGTCCGCCCTGTGATGTGACCCAGGTGGCTGGGGAGGGGCAGTGGGGGTGGCCTGGGGGCTGGCCTCCCTGGGGCAGGATGAGGCCTTGATTCCTGCCATCTGGCTCTCTCAGCCTGGGAGGCTAGGGGTGCCCCCCTCACTGGCTCAAATGACCGAGCAGGAGGGGGAGAGACAGATGGCGGTGGGCTCACAGAGGTAGAGGGTGTACTTTGTTCAGAGGCGCTCACACGCAGAGGAACACACGGGCACACATACACATAGGCGCGCGCGCGCACACACACACACACACCAGGCACCACACACACACACCAGGCACCACACACACACACCAGGCACCACGCTGAGGCGCTTTGTAATTCCCGGTCTGTGTCAGTTGGGGGTGGGCTTCTGATGGCCCTGCAGGTCCCACCTCCTGAGGTGAAGACTCTCCCCAACACACACAGACACGCATGTGCACACACAGACATGCACACAAAAGAATGCACACACAGGCACAATGCATGTGTGCACACACGGACACACATAAACTCAGACACATGTACACATGTGCACACGTGTACAGAGACCCCCCACACACATCCATAGATACATATGTGCGTGCACATGTGCATACGCACTCAGATGCACAGACACACATGATTACATATGTGCACACACATGCATATGCGAATTTGAAAGCACACAGATATGCACAGAGCTCCACAGACATACACTTGCACCTTCAGGTTTAAGCCCCAAGCAAATTGACATCCTGTGTCTTGTTCTCCAAAATGTCCCCATTGCCAAGCACGGGGCCCGGCGTGGTAAACGTTTGTCGAGTCAGTGAATGAATGGATGACTCGAATCCCATGGTGATTTGGCAACACTGAGACCACTGGGGTTTGCAGTTGGGGGTCAGGAGCCAGTCAGCCCCTGCTTTGCTGGGGACTGGGAACACCTTTAGGATACTCAGAGAAGGATAGCTGCAGGTACAGCTTGCTCTAGCGAATCACCAGCCTAGACTTGAGGCCTCAGGACACCTTGTACAGTGCTCCTTTCCACGGCCCAGAGACAGCCAGCCGCTGGAATAAGCACTTGCCATCTGGGGGAGGCGCTGCCTTGGGTTCCAGAAGTTTCATGTGTGTCTGAGATGAACCTGCTGGAGCAGGAGATGGGCAGCTGGCCAGTCCCAGACATCCTCTTTCTCACACCCACCCCGCAGGGAAGGCCCAGCTGCTGGCCTTCAGCTGACACTGGGAGGACCTGGGGTTAACTTCACTGAGGGACACACCAGGCTCCCTGGCTGGGCTCCATGGTCACTGGTCAGCCGGACACTAATCTGACCGGGTCTCATTTTCTGCAGCTTTCACGTTTTTCGGGTCTGGTAAGCTGGGTGCTGAGGCCCCAGGAACCGCCACGGGACATAGCGCAGCCTGGAATATGTCACTGGAATATGTCTGCGGAGGTAGGGCCTTCCTGGGAGCTTTTCCCGCAGCTCTGGAAACCGTGGGCTGCGATGAAACTAGGCAGACCACATCTGCCCCCTGGGAGGCCAGCTGGCTCAGCCCTGGCCCGGCCTCCCCAAGGATGTGGTCCTGCCTGAGTGCTCACCCATCACGCAGGGGCTCATGACAATGCGAGCCCTGGGGCACCCCCTGAGGGTGGGCCTAAGCTGCACACGTCTAGCCAGCTCTCAGGAGGCCACCCCTGAGGAACCAGGGGCTGGCGGGGAGGTGGGCGGCAGCTGATCCCAGTGCTGTGACATGAGGGCGTGGACTTCAGGGGACTCCAGGGGGGCTGCAGAGTGGGGACAGGCGGGGGCTTCTCAGCCTCAGCACTGTTGGCATTTGGGCTGGACCCTCCTTCGCAGTGAGGGCCATCTTGTGCATTACAGGACATTTAGCAGCACCTCGACCCATCTGATGTCAGGAGCACCCCCCAACTGTGAAAACCAAAAATGTCTGCAGGCATTGCCATTTGTCCGCTGAGGGGCACAGTTACCTCCTATTTGAGAATCACTGGGTTAAGGGACACTGTCACAAAACAGAGGACAGGGCCTGGCACGGTGGCTCACGCCTGCCGTCCCAGCACTTTGGGAAGCTGAGGCGAGTGGATCACCTGAGGTCAGGAGACCAGCCTGACCAACGTGGTGAAACCTCATCTCTACCACTAATACGAAAGTTATCTAAGTGTGGTGGTATGGGCCTGAAATCCCAGCTGCTCCAGAGGCTGGAATCACTTGAACCTAGGAGGCAAAGGTTACAGTGAGCCAAGATCTCACCACTGCACTCCAGCCTGGGCGTCAGAGTGTCAAAACAAAACAAAAAAAAAAACAAAACAGAGGACATTTGAACTGGGTCTTGAGGGGTGTGTAGGAGTTTTCTAGGAAAGGCTCTTTTGTTAGAGGGAAGGACCAGAGAAAGGCACTAGGATTGACAGCAGTGGGCTCCCCCCGGCCTCCCTGCCTCCCCTCTAACCCCTGCAATGCTTTCTCCTGGCAGCAGCCAGGGGGACCATTTTAGAACATCCCAGAGCCCAGCCAGGTGTGGTGGCTCACACCTGTAATCCCAGCACTTTGGAGGCCGAGGCAGGTGGATCACGAGGTCAGGAGATCGAGACCATCCTGGCCAACATGGTAAAACTCTGTCTCTACTAAAAATACAAAAATTAGCTGGGCATGGTGATGGGCACCTGTAATTCCAGCTACTCAGGAGGCTGAGGCAGGAGAATCGCTTGAACTGGGAGGTGCAGGTTGTAGTGAGCTGAGATTTGGCCACTGCACTCCAGACTGGCAACAGAGACTCCGTCTCAAAAAAAAAAAAAGAAAGAAAGAAAAATCCCAGAGCCCATTTCGCGTCCCTCACCAAAACCCCCTATATCATAGTAGCTTCCTGCGCCACTTGGAATAAAGTCTCAACTCGAAAGGCCTCGTATGCTATGGCCTCTATCGGCCTTCTGCAGCTTCGTCTCTCCCTCCACGTGGGCCCCCGATGCAGTCCCACCAGCCACTTACTGGTCTTAACACAGCCAGATCTGCTTCTGCCCCAGGGCCTTTGCACTTGCTGTTGTGGGTGGCCTGCAGATCCTTCCACTGAGTATTCCTGGAACTTCTGCCTTTGTTTCGGGCCTGAGCTCAGGTATCACCTCCCCGGAGAGGCCTTTGCTGCCCCTGCCTCCTTAAATAGCCGTTCTGCTGCCTGTCACTGGCTTTGATTCCGTTGTGGGGACCCCTGTCGCTGCAACACTGTTCCTTGTTTGTGTGCTTGTTTACCATCCTGGCCCCATCTCAGCGTCAGCCCACGTGGGAAGGGACTTCTACCCTGTTTCCTGCTGCATCCTGGCCCAGCGCTGGGTGTCCATCAGATAGTGGACAAATGTTTGTTGAATGAATGGAGGAATGAATGGACAGAGTGAGGGGAGCCTCAGGCAGGCTAGAGGGATGATGTGTTGGGAAGCATGGGGTAAACTGAGGCTGGGAGGTGCACGGCATCTAGGGTCTGGCCAAGCGGTCATTGGGATTTTTTGGCAGGAGATGGGTGTGACGTGACTGCTGTTAGGTTTCGTGCCTGCTGCTGCAGACCCAGAGGGCACCCACGTGGCGTTGCGGGCGAGGCGCCCCATCGGGTGGAGAGGCAGCCCTTGGCCCCCGAGCTCGGCAGCGGCTGCCCCGGGAGCTCCCGTATTAGTGGCTGCAGTAACGTGTTGCCACAAATGCCGTCATTTAAAATATAGCAGTGTGCTCTCTCACGGTTCCAGAGGCCAGAAGTCTGATTTTAAGGTGTTGGTGGGGCCGATTCCTCCTGGAGGCCCCTGGAGGAAATCTGTCTTTGCCCCTTCGAGCCCTGGTGGCTGCTGGTGACCCGTGGTGTCCCAAGGCTTGTGGCCGCATCACCCCGCCCTCTGGCTCCGTCCGCCCATGGCGTCCTCCCTGTGAGCTGTGTCTTCTCTTCTTACAAGGACACTGGTCATTGGATCGGGGCCCACCCTACAGCGGCGTGGTCTCATCTGAGATTTCAGATTGATGACATCCGTGAAGATCCTCTTTCCAGTAAGGTCCCAGCCTGAGGTTCCAGGTGGATGTGAATGTGTGGGGGACACTGGCCAGCCCAGCGAAGCTCCCATTTCCGGCTGCCCACTCTGCGAGGGGCTGTCCCCAGCACACTGTGCCCCCCAGGCCCTGACCACCCCCTCCAGGCCCGCCTTGCCCGCGTCTCCCTTTGGTGCCTGCGCCCTGAGAGGCCGCAGAGTGCAGCACATGGCCCAGAGCCTGGCCCGGCTCCCGCTGGCTGACCTTGGGCCAGCGTCTTCACCTCTCTGTGGCCACTTCTCCACCATAAAACAGAACTAGGACAGTGCCCTTCCTCCTCGTGTCACTGAGCTCTGGTGAGGAAATGGATGTAAAGCGCTTTGACCTGGCCCATGGTAATGTGTAGATAAGCATAACTGTTGTTACTGTAAGCAGAAACTTGAGTATTACATAAAGTAAAAACCCAGGGGGAAGCATAGGCGACAGATGCTTCCCACTGTTCCCGTGACGTGTGCCGAGGGCAGTGGGGAACCGAGGCATGGCACCAGGAGGTGTGACGCCGCGTCCCCACCACCACCTGCCTGCCTTTCCTGCTGGGAGTCCTCGCACCAGCAGGGCCTAGCGTTTGGATGACAGAGGGACCTCAGAGCCTGATGGCCCAGCCGGGAAAGTGCCAGGCGGGTCCCTCTGCTCGGATGCCCTGGCCTCTCAGAGCTTCACCTCCTGGCTCTGCTGCAGGCTGAGATTGCACCCACTCTCGGTGACCTGTGGTGACCAGAGAGCACATCTGCAGAAGCCCTGGGCCGGCCCACATGAGAGCTTCGGTGATGAAGGGGGCCCCAGAGGGTGGTTGGCACCTTCTGGGAGGCGGGAGCGGGGTTTTTTTTTTTTTTTTGAGATGGAGTCTCGCTCTGTCACCAGGCTGGAGTGCAGTGGTGCAACCTTGGCTGACTGCAGCCTCCGTCTCCCGGGTTCAAGTGCTTCTCCTGCCTCAGCCTCCCAAGTAGCTGGGACTACAGGCGCACGCTACCACGCCTGGCTAATTTTTGTATTTTTAGTAGAGATGGGGTTTCACCATGTTGGGCAGGATGGTCTCCATCTCTTGACCTCCTGATCCACCCACCTCAGCCTCCCAAAGTGCTGGGATGACAGGTGTGAGCCACTGCGCCCGGTCGGGGGGTGCTTTCTAAGCAGCCCGGAAGACATAAGCAAAGGCGACCAGGAGACAGTGTCTCGAGAGGCTGTGAGGGGCTGTGTCCAGGGAGGTGAGAGAGATGGCAGGAGGGACGCAGGGGCCGTTTCCAGGTCAGCCAGGCCTGAGTGCGAGCTACAGGAGGCCGCTGGCGTCCAGAGCTGCCGAATCTGGCTTAGTTGGAGAGGCGACATGGGACAGCCTGGGGAACCCTGGACAGGGGCTTCTTGAGAATTCTGTTTCCTGGGTTATAGTCCAGAGGGCAAAGGTCACAGCCTGCCAGCTTGGCCTTGCCCCAGTAGCTGGTTGCAGGCGTCCCCAGGACCTCTGCAGGCCAGTTGGGGCAAATCCTCCCACCCTCCACACACGCACATGTACACACACGCTACACCAGGCTCCATGTGGCTAGAAAAGCTGCCTCCTGTGACCAACCGGCAGGGCGGGAGCCAGCACCCGGCACAGGCCTGACCTCTCGTGCCAGCGCCATGCTGGGTCCCGGCCCCAACTTGCCCTTTGCCACCCTGTCCTGCCTCCAATCGAGTATTTCCAGTGTGGGAGCAGAAGCTGGGCATCGCTGACCCTGGGGTGTCCCTCCCGTGCCCCCTTCAGCGGCACTGGCTGTGCCTCCCCCACCTCCCTGCCTCCCCGCTGCCCACATTGTCACAGGAGGGCCAGGTGTGCCGCCAGCTTGGCAGCAGCCTCAGGTTTCCCACCGCACGCAGGCAGGGGAGCGGGGGCTGTCTCTTCTGCATGCCTTGCCCTTGATCTTCCCTGGCTGTATCTTCCAGCCTGAATTGCTGGTGGCACCCCACAGGGCCCCCTTGTTCTGAGCTGCCTGGCACTGGGCATTGTGGTGCCACGCACCTGAACCCCCCATGGGGTCCCTTGCGGCTTGTTCTGCCCTCCCAGAAGCAGCTGCCACGTGGGGTAGAGTCTGACACCAGGTGTGGCCACCACTGCGGTTACCACAGGGGAGGGGCCGGTGTGCTGCTCCCTGTTTGGGCGCCCTGGGCATTGCAGGGAGAGGCCCAGGAACGGTGGGCTGGGCCAGCCTGAGTGTGCTCGCTGGCGGCCGTGCACGGCGAGGTGCGGGGGCAGCCTGTCCCCAGGCCCCTCACAGGTGCAGGCCCAGATTCTGTTGAGCTAAGCTTTGCGTGGCGGGCGGCTGGCAGCGAGCTGCTGAGCCTTCCAAAGGTAGCAGCCATCTGCACTGTGATAAAAAGCCCCGAGGATGATAAATAGACAAGCCGCACTTTTATTGGATTGCAGTTTGGGAGCAGCCACTTTGGGTTTGGCACTGTGTTAACGACAGATTTCTGCTTCTCTTGCAAGGCCTGGCCTCTCGGGGAGCATGCCAGCAGCAGCAGCCCTCCCCTGGCACGAGAGAGCTCCCCACAGATGCCCCGGTGGGTGGCTGGCCTGCTCCCGTTGGCCCCTGCACCCATGCTGCCCTTGTGGGATTTCTGCTGGGGGGCCTCCCTTGCAGCTTGATGGGATCAGGCTGATGAGTTCACATCCCAGCACTGACACATGGTCGCTGTGTGTCTTCAGGCAGGTGTCCTAACCTCTCTGTGCTGCCAGTGCCCCGTCTGTGAAATGGGCAAATAATGGCATTTACCTAACAGGCTTGGGCGGTTCCATGGGTAATGGCTGTGCGTGTAACATTTGGAAAAGTGCCTGGGTGCACACACAGTGAGCGTTCTGTAAACATTAGCTGCTGCGATCAGCGCCATCAGCAGCCTGATTGGCAGTAGTATTGCTTCCAAAGAGCCCCGCCTGGCCCTGGCATCCCAGCAGGCAGGGAGCTGTTTGGGGTCAGATCTGGGACAACGGGGCCTGTTCCCTGGAGGACCTGTATTTCCCAGGACAACAAGTCTCCTGCTGGGTCCTCCACTCATCTGTTAAAGATGGGTGCTCTTGGACCAGATGGCCTGATTACCTCATGGTCTCTCTGCTGTGAGACCTTGGGCAGTGGCTGCAACACTCTCTGCCTCAGTTTCCCCATCTGTCAAGCAGGGATGAAAACAGAACTGAACCTCATGGTACTGCTGAGAGGCCTAAAGGAGATGACCTGCTGTAAGCTCTTGGACCACTGCCTGGCACATGGTAGGCATGGCAGACGACGGCCCCTCGGCATTGCTGGTGGCTCTCCTGTTTGCCAAGAGCCCCGGGTGGGCCCGGCATTAGCTCTGGGTTCTGTGATGACTTGGCTTGCGTGGAAGGACAGCAGCAGGAGTTGGGAGCAGAGGGTGGCCCAGGGCAGGGCTGGGCCCCTGCAGGGTGCGGGGGGCTTGGTAGACACCATCGAGTGGGTTCTCTGCCTGTGTGGCGGGGAGACCTACTGTGCGCTGGAGCTCAGCCCTGGGAAACGGAGGCACCAGGGAAGAGTAGGCATGGGAGGCAGGAGCCTGCGTCCTGATCCGCGGCCTCTTAGGTGCATTGCACAAGTTGGCTCCTCTGTCTCAAGCTCAGTTTCCTCATTGGTGCTCCCCAAGGTTCCTCCCAGGGCCCCCCACCGTGCTCCAGCTGTCCCCATCTGGCCTTCTTTTCCCTCTGCTCGGACACACCCTTCTCCTGCTCTCTGTGCCCCTCCCCGCACCCCCACCTTCTTCAGCCTGACTCCTCGGACCCCTCCAGCACACTGTCAGGTGCGCATGCGCCATGCACACACCCTGAGCTGAGCCTCTTTGTTGAGCCAGGACACAAAGCAGCCTGCCCTGGGCAGTGACCCTGCTTGGGCCTCCATGCCGTGGGCCCTCCCAGCAGCCAGGGCTGCGCCGGCCCACCGTGCCTGCTCTGCAGGGAGGAAGTCAGCAGTCAGGTGTGTGCACACCCCGGCCATCCCCGGTCTGGGCCGTGTTTCCCCACAAGGATTCTTTCTTGGGCCACTGTCTGTTCTGTCCACTCTGAGGTCCCAGCAGCCCTGAGAAGCCACCAGAAGAAGGCTCATATAAGCGTGTAGTGGCCAGGAGCTGGGGTTCACAGTTCAAGTCCCAGCTCCACCATTTGACCTTGGATAGATGACCTCTCTGGACTTTGACCTTCTCATCTGAAAAACGGGGCAGCTAAAAGAACCAGCTGCGCTGGCGTGCCGTGAGGATGAGGACTCTGGTTGGCTGCGGAGGTGGCTCACGCAGGTGTGCAATACACACCAGCTGTCACCAGCTGTCACCATCGTGGGCCAGGCTCCTACTCCGTGCCTGTTTCCTCATTTCACCCTCACAGCATCCCTGGGGGGGTGTCACATCTTCCCACGCACCAGATCAGGCCACCGAGGCTCTGTGGGGCTCAGGGCTTACAGGATCACCCAGGTATGCAGCAGTGGAGACAGAAGAAAGGCTGGCAGTGAGCTGCTGAGCCTTCCAAAGGTAGCAGCCATCTGCGCCTTTAGGTGTGAGGTCAAAGCCTGACATGCCTTCCAGGCACAGCTCGCAGGCCATCTGGTTCAGTCTCCAGGCTCATCAGCAAAGGTCCAGAGAGCTCAAGTGACTTGCCCAGAGTCACACAGCTTCTCACTGCCAGCTCCTCCTGCTCCCTCAGGGCCTGCTGTGGCTTAGAGCAGGGAACAGGATTGCAAATCTTCATGGCAGGGGGAGAGGCAGAGCTGGGAAGGAAGCGCGGGGCACCTGGCGGCCAGCGAGGGCTCATCAGCCCTCGGCCTCCTCGCAGTGCTGCACCCGGCTCTGCTCGTCCGCCTGCCCTGCCTGCATCTCCTTCTCTGGAAAAGGATGTGCAGACAAGGGCCAGATGACAATGACCCCAGACTGAGCATCGCGGCCTCACCTTGTGTTCCCGCTGCCCGGGAGCTCTGGAAACATACTTGGGCCAAAGCTTAGGGATTCTGGGGTACAGCCGGGCTTTGGGATCTTTCCGGAAGCTCTCAGATGATTCTGCTTTACGGCCAGGGTGGAGGACCCTGGGGTGCAAGACCCTGTGCTCTTTGAGTGATGACCAGATACTGAACGGTGGTGTTTCAAAAGCAGAGAGAACAGCTGCATGCGAGGAGGGGAGAGGGCACTTACTGAGCACCTACTGTGTACCTGGACGTGCTCCAGTCCCCTGTCATGCTCTTGTCAGCCCTGTGTGGTGCACATGAGACGGAGAGGAGAGGCGGGACCCCAGGGGGAAGATGTGCTCCTCACCTTCTGGCCCCTTCTAAAGCGAGCAGAGCCGACCCAGACCTGTGGCCATTTCCTCTCCCTCCTGCACACTTATCTGGCGCTTCTTCCTCCCTCCATCTGCCAAGTTAATACAAACTGGCAGGAGCGCTGGAGGGGGGGCTCCGGGGGCACCGCTGGCAGCCCGCCCCACGCCGCCCACGTCCCCGGCCCTGCAACCCTGAGCAGGAAACCACCAACGTGTTTATGAAAGAGGCAGGCGGCAGCTGCCGCTAACAGGTGAGCCCTTCCGGAGCTGAGCCTCTCCCAGGGCCTCCTGGAGAAATCGGTAATGAAGTGCAGCTGTGAACTCCGGTTTTGGGTCAGAAAGGCAATTTCTCATCTCTCCTCGCAGCAATTGAGTTGAAAATCCAGGAGCTGTTTGCCTCTCCCCACGCCTCCACCCCCTCAGCCCTCACCCGCCTGAGCGGGAGGCCTCTCAGGCGTCAATATTGACTCTGTCAAAGGCAGGTGGCTGGGCGCAGGAGGGAACTGGGCTGGAAACCGGGCCGGGAGCAGCCCCTGGGGCCAGTGAGGTGGGAGCAGGGAGCAGCTGGCCGGGGCGCCCTGGGAGAAGGAAGGCTGTTTTTCCTCTCGTTTTAATTGGTCTTTGTGACTCTAATGGTGCCCGATTCACCTAGGGGCAGCGTATTGGCTCGGGTCCCCACCGCGCACCACATCTGAGCTGTTCAAGAGGCGCCAGGCAGCTGTTCCTGGCCTAACCGACTTTTCTGGATGGTTCTGGGCCTGGAAGGGCCCAGAAAAACAAAGCCAAGGGATGGCTGAGAAACCTCGGGCCTCCGTGGGATGGCAGCCAGCAGCCGGGCCGAGGCCGCATGTGGGCAGGGGAGAACAGAGCCCCGCTCCCAGGTCCAGCTGCGATCATGGCCTGACCTGGCCACCTTTGGCAACAGGGTCACCTGAGAATCCAAATTTCCTAAGACCCAGATGAGGTGAGCAAAGCTTGCCAAGTGAGATTGATTGGACATCACAGTGGGAGGCGGCTCCTGCCCTCTCTCCTGGAATGGACACTTAGGAAGCCCAAATGTCTTGTTCCCAGCCCAGCTGAGATGTGTTCAGGAAACACTGGTAGCCTTTGAGGAGGGGGCCAGGTATAGTGGTTGTGAACTGGGGGCTCTGGGGCCAGTGTGCCTGGGGTTTGGATTGCTGCTGTGTGACTTTGGAGAGATCGCTTGACTTCTCTGATCCTGTCTCCTGCAAAATATAAGGGTTGCATTTGAAGATCCACCTTGTGAATCTGATGATGACAACAATGCCAGCAATAATAAGCATTTCCCCTGTGGGGACAGAACGGAGTGTGCTGTGCCGCCTCTGTCCACCGTTCCCCTTCTAGCCACACGTGCCCACCAGGGCTCCCAGCTTGGCCCAAAAGGAAGGGCCTGGTCTCAGCCCCAGTGGCCTTCTCCCTCTAGCCCCTTGGTGTAATCAGAACTGCACAGCTGCACGCAGCCACCCCATTACCATGGTGGGGACTTTGTGGCCAGTTCTATTTTAGGCACCTTACATATTTTTTCAAAGCCACGTTTGGCTGGGCATGGTGGCTGAGGCCGTGCACTGTGGTTCACTCCTGTAATCCCAGCACTTTGGGAGGCTGAGGCGGGCAGATCACCTAAGGTCAGAAGTTTGAGACCAGCCTGGTCCACATGGTAAACAACCCCCTTCTCTACTAAAAATACAAAAATTAGCTGGGCATGGTGGTGCGTGCCTGTAATCTCAGCTACTAGGGAGGCTGAGGCAAGAGAATTGCTTGAACCCAGGAGGTGGAGGTTGCAGTGAGCCAGGATCATGTCACTGCACTCCAGCCTGGGTGACAAGAGCAAAACTCCATCTCAAAAAAAAAAAAAAAGCCAGGTTTATTCAGGTATAGCTTATCCACAAGATCATTTATGCTTTTTGAGTGTATCGTTTGGTGAATTCTCACAAACATATACAGTGGCAAAACCACCAGCATGATTTACAAAATTCTGCGTCCAACCCCAGAAAACCCCACTGTGTCCTTTCGCGGTCCTTCCCCACCTCCAGCCACTGCAGCCATGGGTCTGTTTTCTGACTCTGTTGTGTCACCTTTGGTAGGATGTCATGTAGGTGGAGGTGTTCAGAACAAAGACTCCTGTGCTTAATGTGCCAGGGTTCAGACCCATCCAAGTTGGTGTGTGCACTGGTGGTTGGTGTGTGATGATGGTGGCTGGTGTGTGTGCTGGTGGTAGCTGGTGTGTGTGCTGGTGGTGGCTGTTGTGCGCTGATGGTGATTGGTGTGTGCTGATGGTGGTTGGTGTGTGCTGATGGTGGTTGGTGTGTGTGCTGATGGTGGTTGGTGTGTGTGCTGATGGTGATGTGTGCACTGATGTTGATTGGTCTGTGTGCTGATGGTGGTTGGTGTGTGCACTGACGGTGATTGGTGTGTGCTGATGGTGGTTGGTGTGTGTGCTGAAGGTGATTGGTGTGTGCACTGATGGTGATTGGTGTGTGTGCTTGTGGTTGGTGTGTGTGCTGATGGTGACTGATGTGTGCACTGGTGGTTGGTGTGTGCTGAAGGTGATTGGTGTGTGCTGATGGTGGCTGGTGTGTGCACTGATGGTCATTGGTGTGTGCTGATAGTGGTTGGAGTGTGTGCTGAAGGTGATTGGTGTGTGCTGATGGTGATTGGTATGTGCACTGGTGGTTGATGTGTGTGTTGATGGTTGGTGTGTGCACTGATGGTGATTGGTGTGTGCTGGTGGTGGTTGATGTGTGTGCTAATGGTGATTGGTGTGTGCTAATGGTGATTGGTGTGTGCTGATGGTTGGTGTGTGCTGGTGGTGGTTGGTGTGTGCACGGATGGTGATTGGTGTGTGCTGATGGTGATTGGTGTGTGCTGATGGTGGTGTGTGCTGATGGTGTGTGCACTGATGGTGACTGGTGTGTGCTGGTGGTAGTTGGTGTGTGCACGGATGGTGATTGGTGTGTGCTGATGGTGATTGGTGTGTGCTGAGGGTGGTGTGTGCTGATGGTTGGTGTGTGCTGATGGTAGTTGGTGTGTGCTCTGGTGGTTGGTGTGTACTGATTGGTGTGTGTGCTGATGGTGACTGGTGTGTGCTGATGGTGATTGGTGTGTGATGATGGTGATTGGTGTGTATGCTGATGGTGATTGGTGTGTGCTCTGGTGGTTGGTGTGTGCTGATGGTGATCAGTGTGTATGCTGATGTGTTGATGGTGGTCGGTGTGTGCGCCGATGGTGGTCTGTGTATGCTGATGGTGGTTGGTGTGTACATTGATGGTGATTGGTGTGTGCGCTGATGGTGATCTGTATGTGCTGATGGTGGTTGGTGTGTTGTGCTGATGGTGTGTGCGCTGATGGTGATCTGTGTGTGCTGATGGTTAATGTGTATGCTGATGGTTGGTGTGTGCGCTGATGGTTGGTGTGTGCTGATGGTGATTGGTGTGTGCTGATGGTGATTGGTGTGTGCTGATGGTAGCTGGTGCGTGTGCTGGTGGTGTTTGGTGTGTGAACTTGTGGTTGATGTGTGTGCTGATGGTGGCTGGTGTGTGTGCTGATGGTGGCTGGTGTGTGTGCTGATGGTGGCTGGTGTGTGTGCTGATGGTGCGTGCACTGGTGGTTGGTGTCTGCTGATGGTGGTTGGTGGTTTGTTCCTTCCTGTTGCAGAAGAGCACCATTGTATAGATGCACCACAAATGGTTTTCCCGTTGGAGACACTGGAGCCCACAGTCACACGGCCAGGCTCCTCATAACAGGCCACCTGGCTCCAGAGGCCACCCAAGAGGCCCGACTCAGCCTGCCTCCCTCTTCACCGAGCTTCTGGTTCCAGGGAGACCAGGCCCATGTGCTGTGAGCTAGAAGCGTCCCCACCCGAGGCCCGTGTCTCGGTGTCAGGTTAGACCATGGCTGAAGATGCATCTTTGTCCCTGCCAGAGAGACCTGTGTCCGGCGCGAATAATTGGATTTTAATGAAACGAATGGGAGTGCTGAAGCCGTTTGCCACCCTGGCCTGCACCGGGGCCCTGCAATTAAGCCAATTATGTTTTGAGAGTCAAGCTGTCTGACTCCTTGCGTCCCTAATGAGATGATGCTTGATGGCCCTGCCAGCGCAGTTGTTTATTTATTTACCCAACTCTCTCGAGCTGGGACGTGCCAGTAGGCCCCAGTAATGAACAGCAGTGCTGAGCCTATGTGTTCCCACTCCGGCCCTACCTCTCCCTGTCTGGCAGCTCAGGCCATCACCTGGTGACACGCTCTAACAAATGCTGATGACCAGGCCACACCCCTACGGGCTCTTACTTAGTTGATCCAGGACTGATGTAAGGCCACTGGGATTCTTCAGAGCTACCCCGAGGGGGCCCAGAAGCCCCTGGTCTAAAGGACACAGATTGTCCCGGAAGCCGGGGCTGTGGCTGCGTCCCGCTGGAAGGGCCTCCTTCCTCTGAATCCCATGCCCCAGTGGGCCCGAGCTGTTCCCACGGGAGGCCTGTGGTCTTCTCCTTAAGGCCTCACTGAAACTCAGAGAAGGATTTGAAGCCAGAGACCCTTGGCACAGGCCCTGGAGAGAGGAACCCCAGGTGGGTGGTGGCCAGAATGCTGGGTGTCTTTTCCGGCAGTGGCAGCGTGTTGGCGTTTTCTCTCCCCGCTCATTTTGTTAACAGGGACCGCGCCCCTCCCTCTGCCAGCACTGGGCTAGGTTAGTGCTGCATTGCTGGATGTGCGGCTGGGCAGTCAGGTGGTGCCTCCAGCCCCACCCTGTGGGCCCTGAGGGTCCTTCCTGGAGCTTTCGGCCGTCTCTGGCTGTGTGGTTTGGCAGTTTGCCTCTGTGTTTTGGCTTTGTGTCCCCGATGCTGCAGGCCCAGGGCGGAGGGACCCCAGGATTCTGTGTGATCTTGGATAGATGAGTCACAGAAGCCCCTGGGCCTGGGTCCCCCAACTATAAAATGGGGACAAGGGGTTAGCCACTGCAAGGCGGTCCTTTCCGGCTCCCACATCTGAGGAAGGTTCTAGATTTAGACATTGGCACAGCTGATGGGGGTGTGAAGAAAAGCTGTTTTGGGGAGCTTTGCGGTAAAGTCACACGGTGGCTTGGGAACCCTGGGCAGCCCGCCCAGCCTCCTCCGCCTCCCTTCCCTCTGCGGTGGCCGGGCAGACTACACCGTGCGTGGACGCAGTGCGTACAAAGGGCTCAGCACAGGGTCTCCAGGGTGTGCAAGGCGGAGGCAATGACAGTGCAGGCCGGGGTGGCTGGGTGTAGCAGGCAAGGCTGTGGGGAGGGTCAAAGTATGAGGCTGCTTGCAGGGGGTGGGTCCCAGCTTAGGTGTGAGAGCACCTCCTTCATCAGGAGGAGGTCGGTGGGCGGAGGCAGTGGCTCCATCAGGTGGTGGTGCGGGGGCTCGTGTGGCTCCTGGAGCCCCAGCTGTTGAGCTTAGGGCTTGGTTTTCTCCCGCACCCAGTAAGGCCAGGTTCAGGTGGGCAGTTCCTGATCTGAGGTCTAGAACCCCGGGGCTGAGAGTAGGGGGCGGCGCTGCCTTCCCGGTGGGCGATCCTGCTTTGTTCAGCCCCTTCCCTCTCAGGACCTCCTTTTCCCCCTGCACAAGGTGACCTCACCCCACCCAGCCCCGGGAGGGCCCTCAGGCGTGTGTCTGACCAGGGCTGGCCCCGCTTGCTTGGCACTCTTGCCCCTCTAAGCCTCTCCAAGGCTGCCCCGGGCCCTTGGTTCCTCACCCTCAGCCCTGGTGGTGGCAGTGACCCTGGAGGGCTGCCTGTGCAGCAGGGGAGCAGCCAGCAGATGGCCCCAAGCCAAGGCAGAATGGTTCGGGAAGGGTGGCTGGCCAGGCATGCCTGTGGGCCTCAGTTTACCTGGCTGCCAGCGGGGTCAGGGACCAGTGAGCCCACAGTGCCCTTTTGGCTGGGCTCATTTTTTTGGAGCATCCGTCCATGCAGCCAGCCTCCTGGGCAGACACTGGCTGAGTTTCCTGGGGCTGCTGTAATGAATTGCCCCAAACTGGGGGCCTCAAAACAACATGCTCTGATTCTCCCACAGTTCTGGAGATGTCCAAAGTCAAGGTGTCAGCAGGACAGGTTCCTTCTGGAGGTTCTGTTGGAGGATCTGTTCCAGCCTCCCTCCCAGCTGCTGGGCGTGCCGGCCACATGTGACGCTCCTTGCTGTGTAGACGCTTCCTTCCAGGCTTTGCCTCCGTCATCACTCGGCCTTCCCTGGGTCAGTGTCTCCTCTGTGTCTCATAAGGGCACTCTTCCCCAGGTGCGGGGCCCATCCTCATCGAGAACGAGCTCATCTCAGGAGCCTTGAGTTCATCACTTCTGCAGAACCCCTGCCTCCTAGCAAGGTCACCTGCTCAGGCACGGAGGGTGAGGGTGTGGACAGATGTTTCTGGAGAACCACAACTCAACCTTCTGGGTGCCAGGTTCTGTGCAGGCACCTTATGTTCCATTTCCTTCTCTGTAAATGGGGACACAGGCACATCCCATGAGGCTTTGTGTCAGAGGAGGGAGCTGAGGTGATGGTTATTCAGAGCAGGCCCTCGTTCTCTTCCAAGGTGACCCCAGGGTCCCTCCTTACAGGTGAGAAAACAGAGACTCCAAAACTCCACTCAGTTAGCCTGGCGTGGTGGCACATGCCTATAATCCCAGCTACCGGGGAGACAGGCTGGAGGACCGCTTGAGCCCAGGAGTTTGAGGCTGCAGTAAGCCGAGTGTGACTGCACTCCAGCCTGGGAGATAGAGCAAAACCTGGTGTAAAAAAAAAAGGAAAAGAAACTTCACTCAGTGTGGAGCTGGGGGTGGAGCTGGGGTGTTCTGACAGCAGACCCCAAGGCCCCACTCACACCCCATGCTCAGGCCAGGGTAGGGCTTACAGCAGCTGCCCAGGAAACAGAAGTGCGAGCAGAGCCTCTGCTCATCTGGGGGCCCCCAATTATCTGGGCTGCAACTCAACCCCGTGTGGAATTGATGGCTCAATCTCGGATCAGAAACAAACTCAGGGAGCCTGGCGCACTGCAAGCTGCCTCCCTCGCAGGAGACTTCAGGTGGCCAAGACTTCCCACGTTGGGGAGCTCTGCTCTCAGTTTCTGACAAGCTTGGGGGAAATGTGACCCGTTGTGTGCCGGCAGCTGTCTGGGTGTGAAGGTGTCCCACACGCTCTCCAGTCTCATGCCAGCCAGGAGCCCGTCCTGCTGCCTGACCCCGTCGTGGCCGAATGCCCTTCCCTCCCAGGGACCGACCCTGCTCTGTGTGCCTTACAGTAAACTCATAGCATCCCCACTTTAGAGATGAGGAAACTGAGGCTCAGAGAGGTGAATGACTTGCCTGAGGATACCCAGTTGTGAGTAACAGAGCTAGTATTTGAACTTGGACATCTGGCTCCCCCTCTCAGCTCAACTCATCCTCACCTGTGTCCACGGGAAGCTGTGCCTCCCCGAGTTAACCCAGTCCTGGCTCAGAGGAGGGTCACCGAGGGGTAGGACAGTATTTTGGAGGACAGTATCCTGTAATGGGGTACAAAGCAGGTCTGTCAACAGCATGGTGTTTGGTTTTGAGAAGCAGTGGAGTTGGGGCGTCAGGCTCCAGCGAGGCAAAGTGGGAGGGAGAGAGGGCATTCCAGTGGGGAGGGGCCTGCAGGAGGGAGGACGTGGAGGTGGGACCCTTCAGCTTGCTCTGGAACAATGGGGGCTCAGCCGTCGCCACCACCCTCTGCTTTCCAGATTATGCTCTGGGATTTCCAAACTGCTTGTACCTTCAGCAGCAGGCAGGCCACCATTTCACGTGGCCGGGAAAGTCTAGGCTGGTGGGGCAGGGACCCAGACCCCGCTGCAAGTCCCCAGCCACCTCAGGACAGTGAGGGGACAGTCATTTTCCTGGTGTGTGTGTGTGTGTGTGTGTGTGTGTGCGCGTGTGTGTGTGTGGTCTGCGATTTTTGCTCTGCTTCCAGAAAGGACTTGAGGCAGCTAAGTGGTATTTAAAGAAGATTAAGCATTTCGAGGGAGGGAGGCTGCAGTGGATGAGTGCTGGCGTGAGAGCCCCACTCGGTCCTGGCAGGAAGAACCTGCCCTCTGTGCCCTGCAACATCCCAAGCCCCGCCATTGCCAGGGACAGTGGGACTCACAGGGGAGACCACGGGCAGGCTGTGTTTCCAAAGAAGATGCCATTCGCCAAACAGCCCAGACAAAACGGGCCTTGCCTTGCTGAGTCACAAGAAACCACTCCCAACAGAAACGCTGACCAAGGGCTTCCGCAGCCTCCTTTCGGAAGACTTAGCCAGTTGGGCTGGAAAGCATCTTCTGATAAATGAACCTCAAAAGTAGGTGTCCTGAGATTGCTGCCTGCCTGGGGTGGCTGTGGGGACGAGCCAGGCACGTCCTGCCTCTCACTTTCCTCTGACCCCAAAAGAAAGGGCAGCGCGGTCTGCCCTAGAGGCGGCTGGGATCGCACCACACACAGCAGATAAGGGTGGGGAGAGCGGAAGGGGAGAGCCTGTCCAAGCTTATCTGGGCAAGGTCAGGACCCCAGCGCGAGGAGGACGCTCTGGGAGGAGGAGAGAGGGGAGCATGTGCATCTCCACCCTGAGTCTGTCTGAGACTGAAGTAGCTATTATTGACCCTATTTTACCTGTGAGGAGACTGAGGCACACAGCACTGACCCGTCCTGGTACACCTGGTTCCTGTCTTCTAGTGAGGTGCTCGGGTGGATGTTACTCCTCATACCCTGCCATCTGCTCTGGGCTTCCTAGAGCCAGCCCCCTCTGCAGCTCCAGCTGGTGCTGACCTGGCCTCCCAGGGCTCGGGATTGGGCCAGCCACTTCTGGACCCCTCTCCAGCTCCAGGGACCCCCTGCCTAGGCCCTGGCTGGATGCCATGGAACATTCCAGAAAAGGCAGAGAGTCCTGCCCTCAAGGAGAAGGTAGGAGTGCAGCCCTGGGAACACAGCTGAAGTAGAAGCTGCAAGGCCACAGGTAAAGGAGGCCCCACTTGGACAAATGGGCCTCCGGGTGCAGATGCCTGGAGGGGAGCCCTTGACAGCTGGAGCTGAAGGACGCGCCCCATGGCAGCCAGCGCTGAGCAGACGCTGCCCTAGCAGGAGGGCATTGTTAGAAGGCATGGAGAGATGGAGGCTGTGTCCCTGGTACCAGGATGCCCAGATGGAGAGGGCGGTTGAGCTGGGCTGGAGGCCCAGGGTCCAGGGAAATCTCCTGTTGACGGGCTCCTAGTTAGCTGGGGCTTCCACACTGCAGGTGGCTACCACACCAGAGCAGCAGTTCCCAAAGTGGGGTTCCCCTGGGAACGCATTAGGAATGCAGATTCTCAGGCCCCACCCCAGACCTGCTAAATGAGAAACGCTGGGTGGCAGAGCAAGGCTATGTTCTCCCAAGCCCCGCTGGGGATCCTGGTGCTGCTGCTTTTTGTTGAGATGGAGTTTTGCTCCTGTCGCCCAGGCTGGAGTGTAGTGGCGCGATTTCAGCTCACTGCAATCCGTTTCTTCCTGGGTTCAAGTGATTCTCCTGCCTCAGCCTCCCGAGTAGCTGGGATTACAGGTGACAGCCACCACACCCAACTAATGTTTGTATTTTTAGTAGAGACAGAGTTTCTCCATGTGTTGGTCAGGCTGGTTTCGAACTCCCGACCTCAGGTGATCCACCTGCCTTGGCCTCCCAAAGTGCTGGGATTACAGGCGTGAGCCGCCGCGCGTGACCCCTGGTGCTTCTCAAAGCGTCAGGCCCCCTGTGCTGCAGGAAGGATTAAGTCACTTTGGGTTCAGGGAGCCTGGGGCCTCATTCTGCTGCTAAACCTCCCTCCAAGGCCAGAGGGGAGATGTGTTCCTTCACCTTCAGCAAGGAGGTGCCCAGCCTCCTGCCCCAGAGAAACCGTGCCACCTGCCCGCAGGTCTGGGTGGAGGAAGCAGTGCCCTCCGCACTCTCAGGAGTGTTAACCACTTTCACTCCCGCCATCCTGTCCCCAGGGCCTGGGCAGGGACTGAGGCTTTCTGTCAGCTGCTGCCCGTGGTGCCTGGCGCATATCCTCTACTTACACAGTGGCCTCTGATGCCGCCTGCGCTCATTCACCCAGAAGATGGCATCGGGGCAGAATCAGGAGGCAGGCGGAGTCTATCTAGAACAATCACCCTGCCAACCCCAGGTGCCCCCCCCCCCCCGGGCACCATGTCTCCACATGCGTCCAGGAGTTGTAGGTGTCAGGCATCTGGCTCTTCCCGTCACTATATGAGTCTGTGCCCCTCCTGGGAGGCTATAAGTCTAGTCTGCTTAAGGGAACGTTTTCCTCGGAAAGGGCTTTGGAGCCGGGAGGGCAGGAATTGGGAAGCCACTGGCCGCCCCTCCACAGGGCCCCCACCTGCCCATACGGCTCCTCTGTGAAATTAGAAGGCGCCCCCTGCTTCAGGCAGACCCATCCCATGCCCAGGTGCTTGGTGAAGAGGAGAAGAGTGTTGGGTTTCAGCTCCCACTTGCCATTTCCTCTTGTGCAGTGAACAATCTGGACAACTATCCGTGGCAGCCCTGTTCCCTGGGCTCTTGTTGGCTCCCATCACCATCCCGTTGGCTGCTAGGGGCTTAGAGCACAAACCACCCAGCTGCCCTTTCACCGTGGAGAGACCAGGGCATCCATTTTCACGCTCTGCTGGGTTTCCTTTGCCTACGTGCTTAGTGGGGGGTAGCTGTGGTCTGTTAATTCATGCCAAGGTCTCGCTGAGACGTAGGGGACTCCAGGGAGTCATTGAGCCCAGTCTGCCCATCCTGCAGATGAGTATACTGAGGCCCTGCAATTCATGTGGCCTTGGGCAAGTTGCTGTGAAGACCCGTTTCTCCTTCCCAGTGGCTTTACCTCTTTGGTCTTGAGCACTTATTTTGAGCAAGGCTGAACAAGCACTCATCCCTCCCTCACAGAGGAGGCTGCCGACGCCCAGGGAGGCTGAGCTATTCCCCCAGCTCACGCAGTGAGTGGATGGCCTGGTTGGATCTCAGTCCAGGCCCCTGGCTCCTCCCAGCAGCTTCTCAAAGAGTTTCTGCCAGAAAGCAAACCCTGTTCCCTGGGATCCTGTCCTCCCAGTGGGGTGCGTGACCCCCCAGGGCCCAGCAGTGCACATACCTTCACCCAGCGCCGGGCCTCTGACTAGCAAGGACACGCTGTCCTTTGGGGATGCCGGCTCCCGGCCCACATCCCTTGACCAGATAAACACTCCCTGTAGACACTCCAGCCTGAAATACCAAGTGTGTTCAAGGTCAAACGGGCTGGCCTGGGGCAGGCCTTGCGTCCCTGATCCTTCCAGCAGCCGTTCTCAGCCGTCGCTGCACCTTGGAACCACCTGGGTGCAGACATACTGGTGCCTGGGCCCCTTCCCCAGACATTCTGATACAGCTGCTCAGGGCTAGGGTCCAGCTTGGTACTATATTTTATTTTTATTTATTTATTTTTTTTGAGACAGAGTTTCACTCTTGTTGCTCAGGCTGGAGTGCAATGACATGATCTCGGCTCACTGCAACCTCCACCTCCTGGGTTCAAGTGATTCTCCTGCCTCAGCCTCCCGATTAGCGGAGATTATAGGTGTGCACCACCATGCCCAGCTAATCTTCGGTCTCTTTAATAGAGACGGGGTTTCACCATGTCAGCCAGGCTGGTCTCGAACTCCTGACCTCATGATCTGCCCGCGTCAGCCTCCCAAAGTGCTGGGATTACAGGCTTGAGCCACCATGCCCAGCCTAGCCTGGTATTAAACTCCCCAGATTGTCCTGTCCATCAGGGGTGACCACCAGGCCCTACCCTCAAGGGAGGGACACTGGCTGATTCGGCCTTAGAAACTGCATTATCTTGCTCATCTGCTGGACAATGGGAAGAAAGCGCTTGGTAAATTGCAAGGTAGTTCCCAGAAAGCCCAGCACTTTGTTTCAAAAGGAAGCTGGCAAGCCGAAAGTGAGGGTCTTCACTTGTCAGGAGTTTGGGTGAATGAGCCCTCAGCTGTGCCACGCTGGGCAGGAGCCGGCAGTGACCTCTCATTGCCTGAGCTAACGTCACTTCTAAGGCTTGAAGAGATGGGGGTGTGGGAGTCCAGGGCAGAGCACCCACGGGCAGGCACGGTCCTGTGGTTTTGCACTTTAGGAGGATGTTTACAGCCACATAACCAGGGACATCCATGGAGAAGGAGCGGAGGAAGCTGGGGTAGGGGTGAGGAGAGTCTGCTGAGGCAGTTCACACCCAGGGGACCATGAGAGTGGGCTGCAAATAAGGATGTGAAGTCTGATGACAGCTGGGAAAGGGATTGGCCCAGTGGGGTAAAAGTTAGGGAGATTTCAGCTCAACACAGGAAGCAATTGTAACCAAGCAGTCACAGGCTGACAGCAGCCAGCCTGGTGGGACGGAGTGAGCTTCAGGGTGGGAAGGAGACTCAGAGACCCTCTCTGCCCACACCCTTAGGGAGCAGCTGCTTCGGGCAAGCCCTGAGCTAGGCGCAGTGGAAGAGGTTCCTGAAGGGTCTTTGCCTGGTGGCGGATGGGCTTATCCTGGGTTTCTCAACCTTGGGACTGCTGACATTGCGGTGGCTGCTTCCTTGATTTGGGGGCTGTTCTATCCACTGCAGGGTGTTTAGAAGTATCCCTGGCTCCACCCACCAGGTGCCAGCAAGACTGTGACCCCCAGTTGTGTCAGTCAAAAATGTCTGTAGACACTGGTTGCTAACTACGCCCTGGGGGACAAAGCCACCCCCTCTTCTTTGAGAACCACTGGTTTGGAACAAAGGGTCTCTACCCTGGCTGCACATTGGAACCCCCCAGGGAGCTTTAGAAAATACCAGTGCCTGGGTCCGTGCCCAGAGGTGTGATGTCATTGGTCTGGGTGAAGGCCCAGGCAAGGGGTGGGTGTGGTTTAAAAGCACCCAGGTGGTTCTAATCTGTTGCGAGGGGTTGGGGACCCCCTGGTGTACATGGTTGTTTCTTAAACTTGACTCGTGTAAGAATCGCCTGGATAGTGGCTCAAACGAAAGCCTCCCATTTAATTAGGATCACCTGGAATTCTCAGGCTCGTCAGCAGGCTGGAAAGCTATAATCCCGGTGCTGCGTGAAGCTCCAGGATTCTGAGCTGAGAGGCCTCGCCAGCCAGCCTCTCTGGACCTCCTGCAGCTCCCCTCTTCCATCCCAGGGCCCAGGCCTCCTCCTCTCCTCCCCTCCCCTTGCGCCTTCTCCCAGCCCTCACCCCTCCCTGGCTCCTGAGAGCAGCAGGCAGCCCTGCCCCTCCGTCCTGCTCTCCCCCCAGCCCGGGCTCTCAGCGCAGCTTGATTTAGTAGGCGGTGGAGGAGAAAGGCAGCTTGAAGAGTCACTTAGAGGCTCGGTGCTCACAGCACTTATCTGGAAAGGAGAGGCCAGCGGGCCCCGGGGAGTGGGGCTGAGGCTGAGCACACCTCCCCACCGGGGCAGGGAGGCTGTGCTCTGCAGGGCTTTGGGCACCAGAGCTACACACACCCTCTGACCCCAGCGCCCAGTCTCGGGTCTGAACCCCTGCCAGGCAAGCAGAGGGTGGGGGTGTATGTGGGGGGTCTGCCCTGCAGTCGCCTCCTGTAGGATGGACTCAGCTCCTTAGATCCCAGGTCAGGGAGCTCAGAGACCCCTGGCTTGGAAGAGATGTGAGGTCGGCTGGTAGGGGAGTGTCCTGTGGCCGCCACCTGGCTTTTGCAGGGCAGGAGGGGGCCCTCCACCCTCTCTACCGTCAGCCTTTTGGTTGTTTGCCTGCCCTCCTCTCCCGGTGCCTGTTCTTCTCCTCCCCCTCCTCCCTGATGAAAAATACAAAAGAAAAATGCGCCAGTGCCCAGGTCTGGGGAGCCCCAGCCCGGGGGATGGAGAAATGAAAAGCGGCCCCAATTAGAGGCTTTGGTTCTGCAAACTTGATGCTCGGCACTTGAACTGTCACGGCGGAGCCTTAATTAGCAGCGGCGGGGGAGAGGTCAGGAACAACTCAGCAGTCTTGACAAGCGCGTTATCAAGTGCAGGGGAGCGGGGGCCGCCCGGGGAGTGCGGGCGGGGGAGGGCGGCGGGGGCGCCGCGGCGCGGGCGGGAGGCGGGAGGCGGCGCCGGCCGGGCGGGGGACGAGGTGGTGGCTGCGAGGCGGCCACGGCTGGCGGTGCGTGAAGCCGGGAGCGCGGGGCCGGGGGCGGCGTGAGCGGCTGCGGGGGTCCCCAGGCGCCCCGGCCCCTCCCCGCGCTCCGCGCCGCGGGCAGGGCGCACCGCGCAGGGACGCCCCGGCGGCTCCATCCCCGTCTCCCCCGCCCCCTCCGCGCCGTCCGCGGCCGCCTCGTGACGCCCCTGCTGCTCGCCGCCGCCGCTGCGGGCCATGCTGGGCAGCCCCTCCTAGAGTCCCCGGGTCCCGCGGCCCGGGGGGCGGCGCAGGATGCTGGGCATGAAGACCTGGTCGTCTCTGCTCCAGAACCTCAGTAAGTGCCCGGCTCACCGCCTCGTGGACGGGAGGGGGGTCCGGGATGGAACTTTCTGGGGCGTGCCCCCACCCCCGGAGCTGGGACCTGGCCCCGCACTCACCTGCCTCGCCCTCCAGCCCCATCACCTTCAGGCCACGCACGTGCTCCCCAGCGCCGCCTCCTCAGGCTGTCAACTCAGAAAAGCCCTGGGTTGGTTTCCTCAAGTAGAAAAGCCTTGACTGCCGCTGTCTGGCGGCGCCCGGGTGGCCTCTAGGCCTGCGTGGGAGACTGCCCTCAGAGCCTGTGTAGGACGTGGCCAGCGGGCACCGCCTTGCTGACCCGCGGGGCCTTGTCTTAACCTGGCCATGTGGCCCCTGGAGGTGGGCGGCAACCTGGGCAGGGCCCCTTGTTGGGCCTGCAGGGACCTGGGAGGTGGGAAATGGGGCTGCGTGTGTGGACTTTGCACCCTTTTGCTGGGACAGGTGGGCCTGGGGTGGGCTGTGGGGCTGGAACTCAACCTACCCCTCCCCAAACTGCCCGATCACCACCCCCGTCCGGGCCCCATCAGCTCCCTGGAGAGAACTCCTCATCAAGCCCTCATATCACTGGCACAGTTGGGCAGTGAGAGGGTCAGAGTCACAGAGCCCGTTCAGAGTGGGTAACACCGTGAGTCCCGTCAGAGAGAGGGTGAGCAGGACTCTGAGCCGCAGCTGCAGGGCCGCAAGGTGAAGGTGTGGAGCTGGCAGCGGCCCACTGAGGTCCTCCAGCTGAGGGGCATCCAGAGCGAGGAATAGAGAGAAGCCTTCGATGAACATGACTCCGGCTACCAAGGTCCCTTCAGGGTGGCTCCAGTGACAGAATAGGCAGGGACACCGGCTTCAGGACTGCTGCTTCCCATCCTGACTTTTGGGCACCTCACCTGTGGGCCTTTCTTCCAGGTGAGCCCGTGCAGCCGCTGGGGAAGACGCCATCCCCCATGCCTGGCCCCTCCTAGCCGCCGCGCCTGCCCGCCACCCCTCCTCTCTCTGTGCACCTCTCTGCCTGTTTGAACGGCAGCTTTTAAAGCTTTTTGCCTTTTGAAAACTCAGGGGGAGAAAGAGTCATTTGTGGAGAGGTCGAGAACGGTTGATGATTATAGTCCAGTGGGTAGAAAGAGCTTAAAACAAATCCCTGTCCATCAGATGTCGGCTTAAGCGGTTTCCAGCGCTCCCCTGGGGGGCCAGAGTGGGGGGCAGCCGCTTAGAGAAAAGGGGAGGCTTTTTTCCTTGAAGCTAAGTGAACCTGCAAAACTCTCTTCTTATTTGGGTGTTTGATCACTGCTCCCCTCTGCCTGGCTTCCTCTGATCCCCCTTCCTCCTGGTGCCCGGCTGGTGAAGGAGGGCCTCGGCCGCCCCAGAAGGCCCCTCGCCAGCTGTGTGACCTTGGCCTGGTCATGCGGTGACTGGGAGTCTCTGTTTTCCCCAGGGGTGATGGTCACGCGGGTTACACAGGGAACTCGAAAAGCCCTGGGAATGTGCCGCCGTCTCCCAGGTGGAGGGTGTACCTGGCCTGCAGGGTGTGGTGGCTAGATTCCGTGCCATTTCCCCTCTGCCACCCCGGCTCCCCTGTCCAGGTGCAGAGGTGACCTGCGTGGAGCTGGAAGGGCCCTCACCTTGTTCCCAAAGCCCAGCTAGTGGAGCCAGGAGGAGGATGCCAGCTGAGGAGGCCTGTGTTAAGCGCTGGATGGCTGCCGGTCGGGGTCCCTTACAGATAGAATGGGGCCTCCTGTGTCCTTTCCCTGTGGTCACACCTCGGTCCTCATGACAGCCTCAGGGGGAAGGCAATGGCTTCGTGCCCTCTCGTTTCTGCAAGTGAGGAAGCAGTGCTCGGTTTTGAGGGTCACACAACTAGTGAGGTGCAAAGGGGAGAGGCTAGGGGGAGCCTGGGCAGTGCCATTTAGGGTCACGCCTCCAACTAGCCATCTGTGGCCACTGGCACCTCTTCCTTCAGCTCCAGAAAGATCCAGTCACTTGGATATCCAGGAGTCTGGGACGGCCCCTGGTTCCTGGGAGATGCAGCAGTCGGGTGGGAAGTCTGGGCTCCTCTGTGGCTGCCCCCACCCTCCTGGAGCTCATGCCTCCCAGCTTTCCTGCCAGCCGAACCTCCTGCCTCTTTTGTGCCGTGTCCTGGCCCTCCGCATCTCTGCTTGGTGCCTGGGCTGTAAGGGAAGCCTGTAATAGAACCATGAAGAGTGCCAGACCTGGGCTCCCATCTGGGTTCTCCTTCATTACTGCTGTGTGACTTGGGGCAAGTGACCTCACGTCTCTGTGCCACGTTCTCCCATTTGTGCCATGCGGATGGCAATATCGCCCTGCTAGGGAGAAGTGCATCAGTTCAGTTAATGATCGTACACTGCCAGTGTCATGAATGTCAGCTGCTATTTTTTCTTCCATCTGGAAGTCCCTTCCTGCTTCCCCATATTTCAAAGCCTAGCTTCAATGCCACCTCCTCCAAGAAGCCTTCCAGATTCTGCCCAGCCATAAGTCATCCCTCCTGCCTCCTCTTGGTCTGTGTTGTTGTTTTTCTCAGTAGAATTCTGTAGCTATTTTCTCTCCCTGTCAGACAGACATTCCTGGAGAGAAGATCCTTTACATTCTCATCTCAGAATCTTCTGAGCTGCTGAGTATGCCATAGGCACCCAATAAATGTTTGTCAGATGAATAGAGAGTAACCATTTTTCTGGCCAGACCAATGAGTGGCTCCACCTCCCAGATACTCAGTGAGCACTTTGTTCTGATGATTAGTGGAGTCACATCCGAAGTCAGTCTGTACTTTGGGATGCCTTAAAATTGTTTCCAAGTCCCGTGGGTGGATGAGCTCATTGGCAGGGCTGTGGACCCAGCCTAAGAGCTTCAGTTTTCCTTTGGGGCCCCGAGGGCAGGTTCACATCTCAGTGACAGCGGCCAGCTGTGGGAATGTGAGAACATGGGCACTTTGGTGGAACACGTGGTCAGTGTTGGAAGGACACGGAGTGGATCATCCCCAAAGCCAGGTCAGACTAACCCCGCTGCCTGCCAGCTGACCCGCTCTGCAAGGGCCCAGGCACTGGTAGCCAGCCTCTCACTGTGCTTTGAAATTAATGGCTGGGCTGGGCATGGTGGCTCATGCCTATAATCCCAGCACTTTGGGAGGCCAAGGCGGGTGGATCACGAAGTCAAGAGTTCAAGACCAGCCTGGCCAAGATGGTGAAATGCCATCTTTACTTAAAAATATTAAAAAAATTAGCCAGGCATGGCGGCAGGCACCTGTAATCCCAGCTACTTGGGAGGCTGAGGCAGAGAATTATTTGAACCCAGGAGGTGGAGGTTTCAGTGAGCTGAGATTGTGCCAGTGCACTCCTGCCTTGGCGACAGAGCCAGACTCCATCTCAAAAAAAAAAAAAAAGAAAAAAAGAAGGGCTATGGAGCAGCCACCACACAGGGATGATGGTCTGATTACAACCTCGAGCAGGAGTGGCCCCAGGACCTCCTGGGGATCGGGCAGAAGGGGCTTTGTGAACCCTGCGGGCCCGGCCATGGCTGCCAGTGCTCCTGAGCCCCGGCCAGGCTCTGCCCCTGAGAGTCCTCGGCCTCAGTGCCTGCCTGGCACACACAGAGCTTATTTGTCCTGAGGAGTTAGCAGCCCTGGGAGATGAGGACGGCATTTGGGCGCCTTACGGATAGGGCCAGGTGGCCAGACCTCTGGCGTTCTCCAAGACTCACTGCGGAGGACAGTGGAGGTAGTATCATTTGTGCTTTTGTCTTCTAGTAAGGAAAGTGTGCAGAGTGTTTCCAGGTTCACAAATTAAAAAAAATACATATATATATATGTGAAGGAAGATGGCTGGGCACAGTGGCTCACTCCTGTAATCTCAGCACTTTGGGAGGCCGAGGCAGGCAAATCACTTGAGGTCAGGAGTTCGAGACCAGACTGGCCAACATGTCGAAGAAGCCCTGTCTCTATTAGAAATACAAAAATTAGCTGGGCGTGGTGGTGGGTGCCTGTAATTCCAGCTATTCGGGAGTCTGAGGCAGAAGAATTGCTTGAACCCGGGAGGTGGAGGTTGCAGTGAGCCAAGATTGTGCCACTGCACTTCAGCCTGGAACCTGGTGACAGAGTGAGACTCTGTCTCAAAAAAAAAGAAGAGGCTGGGCAGGAAGCAGGGCAGGGTGGGCTGTAGACTGGCCCTGGGTCCTGGCCTCCAGCAGCCGGGTGAGCGTGCAGGCCCCTGCTGGATGGTGTAGATGCCCGTGTCTTCACCCTTGCCTGGCCGAGCCACTGGGAGCGAGGGTCCAGAGCCAGCCAGCTGGGTCTGCTTCCTGCTGCTGCCTCTTACTGGCTGTGTGCAAGACACTTAGCCTCTTTGTGCCTCAGTGTCCTTATCTATAAAAGGGGAAATAAAGTGGCACCTGTCTTGTTCTAGTCGGCTATTGCTGTGTAACAAGCTACCCCAAGACGTGGGTATAAAATAAGAATGAACTTTTTGTTTGCTCGTGAAACTGGGGGTGCGGGTAGCAGCTCTCTCCGGGGTCTCATGTGGCTGTAGTGATATGGGAGCTGGGTTAGGGGTCATCTTGCCGATTTTGTCCTTGTGCCTGGCGTCTGGGCTGGGAAGACTCAAATGGGTGGGGTGAGAATGCTGGGTTGGTCTCACCCCCTGAATCTCTCAACCTGGTGACTTTAGCTGGACATCTTACATGACTCTCAGAGCCACTGTCCCAAGAGAGGCCAGCAGGAGCTGTGTGGCCCTTCCTGACCCAGCCACAGGGGTCACGTGGCATCACTTCTACAGAGGCAGTCACCAATGCCCGCCCAGGTTCAAGGGGAGGGTGCGGAGATACCCCCTCCAGTTGGGAAGAGCGTCAGCGAATTTGTGGATGTGTTTCAGGAATACCACTTCCCTGCTAGGGGTGTTGGAGTGGATGGTTGATTCATGTAAACCGTGGTCACAACATAGGGAGTACTTACTGAGTGTTGGTGCTTTTCTGAGCTGGGACCTGAGACATTGTCTGCATTGAAAGCTACGCAGAGGGGACAGAAGAGAATGTGGGATGGGGGGGTCGAGGGTGCAGACTCGCCTTCTCGTGCCAGTGAGGGCTCCTTCTCTGACCATCCCTCACTCTGTTCGTGGAGGGACCCCCTGGCTTCCTCCTAAGAGCCACGGCCCACCTTGAACCTCTTGACAGAGGTCCTTATGGGAGATTGATTCTCACCTGTTGGGTCTCAGCTGTTTCTGTGCTTGGGGTTCCTTGGACCACAAGAAGGTGGCAAAGCCCTGGAGGAACAGGGGATATTCCAGAACTTTGGTCAAGGTATGAAGCTTCTCAGGGCCTCAGCCTCCCTAACTCCTTGAAGGGCTAGACCAGCTTCTCATAGGGCCCTTCTTCCTCCTCTCTCTTTTTTTTAGACAGAGTTGCAGTGAAACCCAGGCTGGAGTGCAGTGGCACAATCTCAGCTCGTTGCAGCCTCCACTTCCTAGGTTCAAGTGATTCTCCTGCCTCAGCCTCCTGAGTAGCTGGGAATTCAGGCATGTGCCACCACGCCCGGCTAATTTTTGTATTTTTAGTAGAGACAGGGATTCACCATGTTGGCCAGGCTGGTCTTGAACCCCTGACCTCAAGTGATCCACCCCCTCAGCCTCCCAAAGTGCTGGAATTACAGGTATGAGCCTCCACGCCCAGCCTCGTAGGGCGTGTGAGCCTGTGCCACCCAGAAGCGTCATCTTGGAGAGCTTTGAGAGAGGGAGAGCCGTCTCCCTCCCCTTCCTGCCTGGAGCTGCACAGAACAGATGTTGGCAAGAGTGGCTGTCTCTCCCAATCTACTGATGTCTAAGAGGATGAGCTGGAAGAATGGCTAATCTTAGTGTGCTGGTGGCGTTGACCGGCTGCACTGGGCTGAATAGGGCCACCCCTAAAATTCACATCCACTAGGAACCTCAGTATGTGACCTTATGTGAAACTAGTTTCTTTGCAGTTGTAATTAATTAAGCCTCTTGAGCTTAAAATCATCGTGTATTAAAGTTGGCCTGAGGCCAGGCGCGGTGGCTCCCGCCTGTAATCCCTGCACTTTGGGAGGCCGAGGTGGGTGGATCACCTGAGGTCAGGAGTTCCAGCCAAGCCTGGCCAACATGGCTAAACCCCATCTCTACTAAAAATACAAAAAATTAGCTGGGGATGGTGGCAGATGCCTGTAATCCCAGCTACTTGAGAGGTTGAGGCAGGAGAATCACTTGAACCAGGGAGGCGGAGGTTGCAGTGAGCCGAGATCGGGCTGTTGCACTCCAGCCTGAGCGACAAGAGCGAAAAACAAAACCAAAGTGTGCCCGAAGTTCAGTGGCAAGGGCCCTTATGAGAGAAGAGGAGAAAACAGACACAGAGGCGGCTGTGTGAAAAGGGAGGCAGAGATGGGAGCGGTGCGGCCGCAAGCCAGGCAGTGCTGGCGCCCACCGGCTGCACTCCTGAAGAGCCTCTGTGGCCTCTGGGACTGTGAGAGAAAGCATTTCTTTGTTTTCAGTCGTCCACATGGTGGCCATTTGTTAAGGAAGTGCTAGGACACAGGCATTGTCTTTTCCTCACCTTACATATTTTAAAAACGAGCGATGGTTAAAAATACCATCTAATGCTTCTTATGGACTCTGAGGCCCCCAGTACTGTGGGGCAGCCCAGAGGATGCAGACCTGGCCTCAGGGACCTGGGTCCTGCCGCTCCCTGAGGCGGGAAGTCGCTTTACCTCTCAGTTCATGTGAGAGCAATCAGCCAGACTGACTGGAGGAAGGTTCTCCTGTCTGAAATGCACCTTGTAAAAATCCAGCCCTTTCCCCAGTAGCTGCCCAAGCAGGTCACCTAACCACAGATAGGGACACCAAGCGTGGGAGGGGAGCCAGGGCCCTTGGCCCATCAGAGTCCCCGGCCAGGCACAGGTACCCCGGGACCCCGCTCCACCCTGCCATTCCCCGAAGCGGCAACCTGAGTGCGGGGGCGCTGCTCCCGCTCACCCCAGGCCTGAGAGGCCACCCTCCTCTGCCCCGACCCCCCTGGGATGTGCTCACTCTGAGGGTGAGGGCGAGGCCCCAGGGTGCGGGAGCCCCATCCATGTTCCGCTTTTCACCACCTCCTACCGCTCTAGAAAGTCGGCAGCTCGAGCCAGCTGGGCTGTTCATGCTGTGCCCACGGTGCCCAGAACTTGCTGGGACTAGGAGGTGCCTGAATCCTTGGTTGATATGAGAGGGCACCTGGGGCCAGCCGTGGGGGGAGGCCTTCCCACCGACCTGGGGTGCCTCCGTGGGGCTTGGCACCCCTCGGTGATCAAGCTTGGCACACCACCGGGCAGAGCTGGGACTCAGGCCTGGAGAAGTCAGGGCCTGCCCGAGGCCCCGGACACAGAGCTGGGATCTGCGTCTCTTTCCCAAGTAACATGGCCAGTTGGGGTCCCCTTCACGCCCGGCCACTGTGCCAGGGATGCTCCGTGTGCAGTTTCTTGGGTGCTCCTTGTTGGGGTGCTAAACTCATCTCGCTGGCAACCTGCATCTGACGGGGCCACAGTCCTTCCCGGGTAGCAAAGCGATTGCTTCGAGCCTCAAGGGAGCTGGGGTCTGGCAGGGTTGCGTGGGCGCCCCAGGAAGGGGCTGCGCCTTGCGGGGCTCCTCCACAGGCGTGAGTGGGCGGGCAGGGCCTGCAGCCATCACGCTGCCCAGGGAGCCAGCCCCTGTCCCTGGCCACTTGCTTTCGCCCCACAGCTGCTGGGGGGGAGCAGTGCTATGACCCCGTCAGTGCTTAATGAGTGGCGATTAGAACAGTGGAACCATGGCAGTTTGGTAGCTGCTTTAGGAGGAAGCAGAGAGCCCAAACAGAACCTGAAAAAATAAAAAGATAAAGTAAAACCCAGTGAATTTTTAATAGTGATTATCTCCTGACACATATCGCATTGCCATCTGGCAGACACGCAGCCCACTGAAGCTTGGTGCCGGCAGGGAGGGGGCCGCTGGGGGCACCTGCTGCCAGCCCAGAGCAGGAGCTGCTAGCATTCCCTCCATGGACAGCTCCATGGCACGTCTGTGAGCCCAGCCATGTCGGAGGTACACGGCTCAGTCAGTCCTCCCCCATCCGCCTTGGGCGCTGTCAGCCCAACCCCTGCCCAGGGACACCCATTCCTGCTGACCTGAGGAAGAGGCTGGGCTCTCAGCATTGCTGATGGGGGCAGGTCCCCAGCCCCAGGGGCGGCTGGTTGCAGGGATCTGCCGGTGCCAAGGCCACCTTATTTCATTTGAGGATTTCTTAGCTCCAACCTCATTTAGTCACAGTTTAAGGTGAAAATTGTAATGTTGGTTGCATGGTACCATAAGCCAGGCTCAAAGGCCTTTCAACCCATATGCATTTAATTTTCTTTGTTTGTTATTTGTTGAGACAAGGTCTCACTCCATCACCCAGGCTGGAGTGCAGGGGTGCAATCATGGCTCACTGCAGCCTCCACTTCCCTTTCTCAGGTGATCCTCCCACCTCAGCGTCCCAGAGTAGCCGGGGCAACAGGCACACCACCATGCCCAGCTCATTTTTTTGTATTTTTTTGTAGACACGGAGTCTCACTATGTTGCCCAGTCTGGTCTTGAACTCTTGGGCTTAAGCAGTCCGCCCTGCCAAAGTGCTAGGATTACAGACATGAGCCACTGCGCCTAGCTTGTTTATTTCTTCATTTACTTGTTTTGATGGTCTTGCTCTGTTGCCAGGGTAGAGTGCCGTGGCGTGATCATAGCTCCCTGCAGCCTTGAACTCCTGGGCTCCAGTGATCTCCCTGCCTCAGCCTCCCAGACAGCTGGGACTGCAGACACACACCATTGTGCCCGGCAAAGCCCACATTTGTTAAGTGCTCATTTGTGGCTGGCTGGAGCCTGCGGTGGCCCCTGATGGGACAAACCTGATGAGTGTTTACACTGCAACCCCGCTGAGGTTTCAGGCCAGTTCCTTCTTTGTCCTGGGAGCTGTCCTGTGCTTTGTAGGTTGACCTTGTCCTCTACCACAAGATGCCAGTAACATGTTCCCAGTGTGACAACCAGACAACTGCCCAGACATTGCCAGGTATCTTTTGGGAGACCAGGGACCATGTAAAATGTCCCTGTTGAGAAATCCTTAAGGTGCACATCTGTTTCCTGGGGCTGCCATGACCAGTGACCATAAACTGGGTTGCCTGAAACCGTAGGAATGTATTCTTTACAGCTCTGCACACCAGAAGTCTAAACTCGAGGTGTGCGCAGGGCTGGCCTCTGGAGGCCCTGGGGGAGGATCCTTCTTGCCTCTTCCAGGCTCTGGTGGCCCCCGCATTCCTTGGCTTATGGCCACATTGCTGTGATCCCGCCTCCTCCTCCGATTGCCCTCTGTCTGAGTGTGTGCCTCTAGGTGCTATTCTGTGTCCTAATTTCCTTCTTGGAAGGACAGCTCATTGGACTTAGGGCCCACCTTCTTCCTGTGTCGCCTCCTCCTACCTAATTGTATCTGCAAAGACTCTGTGTCCAGCTAAGGCCGTGTTCACGGGGTGGCATTGCATTAAAGGAGGCATGTGCAGCCCCGCACAACCCCATGTTCAGCAGTGGCTCGGGGCCCAGTCTGGCCTTCCCCTTTTGGAGCCCAAGGCCTGGCTTGGTCTGACGCTGCTGCTCTCTGCGCTACTGTCTGCTTCTGCCACCGGGAAATGACTTTAAACAGCCTAAAGGCAAAGGACGAGGTCTGGAAAGCTGTCATCATTACATGGATCCAAGCAAGATGACTTTGGCACCTCTGGTGGGGAGCAGGGTGCTGCAGGGTGGTGGGGCCAGGGTGGGGACTGTGGCCCCTCCCAGGCTCCCCAAAGCCTCTGCCATGCTGTGGCTTCTCCGGCTGAGGCTCACTCTGTGTGTGTCCACAGAGAGCTTTCCACTGCAGCTTTTGGCACAGGCGAAGGAGGCTAAGCGTTTCAGGGCCAGGGTGCAGAGTGTGTCCTTGGCACCAAGTCCCCAGGAGCGGGGCACAGGGGAGGCCTTTCAAGGGAGGACCTTAGAATGGAGATGAGCAGGAAGCGGGAGGGCCGTGCAGAAACTGTCCTTCCATCCACGGCCTATTTGTTGGTCACTGACCTGGTCACTGAGACAGCATTGAGTAAAAGGTGTAGGTGCCCGCCTGGGGAGCTTGCTTCAGGCAATAAACAGGAAAAGTAAGGAGTCGAAAAGTGCAAAGTGCTGTTGAAACCAAGTTAGCCCAGGGGAAGGGCCAGAACTGGCTGGGGGGTGGGCAGGCTGCAGGATTCAGAGTGGGTGGTTGGAGTCCTGGGGCTGCCAGATCAAAGCATCACACACCGAGGGGCTTAAAACCACAGATGTTTGCTCTCTCTCAGTTCAGGAGGCTGGAGGTGTGAAATCCGGCTTGCCGGCTCCCTCCCCGCCTCTGCTGGCCCCGCCTGGCTGCTGAGGTCCTTGGCTTGTGGCTGCAGCTCCCTGCTCTGTTTTCATGTGGCCTTTGCTGCTTGTCCCCTCTTCTTATAAGGACACACATCATGGGATTTAGGGCCCACACAGACCACCTCATTGCAGGAGCCTTCCCTCAATCTCATCCACAAAGAGCCTTTTCCCAAAGAAGTCACACAGGTTCCCAGGGCGGAGTGTGGTCCTGTCTTTTGTGGGGGGTCACCATTCAGCCAGACAGGAGGATAGCGGAGACCTCTCTGGGAAAGCTCTGGTGCGGAGCAGGGCGTTGCAGGGGAGCAGGACGCTGCAGGGGAGGGTCTGTCTGGAACACTCTCCCAGGCATTGGCGTGAGCAGACCCAATAAAAAAAAGAGCTGGAGCTGGTGGAGCTAATGCCTGGGAAAGAGCTCCAGGCAGGCAAACAGCCTGGGGGGACAGCAGGGTGTGACATAGGACGGTTCCCAGCAGAGGAGAGACGTGAGCCGACCCCTCTTCTGATGGGTCCTTTGCTGCCACATGGAGGATGGGGCGTGAAGGCTGTGGCAGAAGCAGGGACACCAGTGAGCTGTCTCCTGTACCCGCCCAGGTGAGAGCTGCTGGGCCAGGCCAGGGACCTGGGGTGTGGGTTTGGTCTCCATGCGGGGAGAGCCCGCATCTGGAGCAGCCTCCACCCTGCCCGCCCTGCCCGCCGTGCACACCCTGCCCACCCTGCCTGCCGTGCCCACCCTGCCCGCTGTGCCCACCCTGCCCTCTGCCCACCCTGCCTGCCCTGCCCACTGTGCACACCCTGCCCTCTGCCCACCCTGCCCGCCATGCCCACCCTGCCCACCGTGCCCGCCCTGCCCACCGTGCCCACTCTGCCCGCCCTGCCCGCCGTGCTCTGATGGGCTCCTGGTTGCCTTGTCTTTCCCCCAAGCAGCCTGTCCTGCCCTCCACCCTCTTTCCCATCCTGCCACGCTGGCAGCTGCTCTTCCTGGGAGCCGGAGGAGAACAGCTGGGGGTGCATGAAGGGAGGTGGGATGGGGACCTCAGGCCACATGGGGATACCAGAGGGGCCAGGCCAGCCCAGGCGGGGAGTCACATTTCATTTCCCTCTCTGGCATTTCCCACAATTAAACCTGAGTGCCTGTTAGGATGGCCTGACCCAGCCTTGGGGAAAGTGCTTCCCTGGGCCAGTCCAACCCCTTCACCCTCTCTCCTCCCCCGGCCCCCTTCGCTCTTACCACCCCCCCTTCTTCCCCCTCCTTGCCTTTTGTGCCCTCTTCCTCCCTCTCTTCTCCTCTGCCCCCTCCGCTTCCCGCTTCCCCCCTGCCACGCCCCACCTTGCCCTTCTGGACAAGCCCTCCTCAGAGCCTCCAGGACCCCTGGAGTGGGGAGCCTGGGGAAGAAGAAGCCTCGGAGCCCTAGTGCCAGTTTCTGAAATGAATGTTGCTTTTCATACTCCATCCTTCAGTTCTTATCTTCTCTAATTTAGTGGACGGACCCTGTGGCGCTGACAGATTCGTGGCCGGGACCTTGGCGTCTGAATCTCAGTGTAATCTGCCCCTCGACACTGTTCTGCAGACTTCTCTACTTTATCTCCTGATGCAGTCCGGGCGACCCCATGTCCCCCAAGCCACCGCTCATGTGTCCCAGGGATGATCAACCGTGCCTTGGTGTAACACTTCCCAATGGATTCATTGACCCCACTGTGACGGGCAGTCCCCACTGGCCTCCTTCTCTCCCCGCCCCTTGGGACAGGGTCCCAACTTTCCCATCTCCTTCTTTCCCCTTCTCGCAGCCACCACCAGGCCAGACCCCACCCCACCCACTGAAAACTAGGGGCAGCAGGGGAGGGGCGGTCTGTAGAGCAGTGCCACTGTAGACAAGCACGTTGCTGAATCTGTCATCAGTGCTGGGGGCCCCTCGGGGCTGCCTGTACCTGGGTGGGGCGGGACATAACCAGCCCGTGGCCCAAAGGCCTGGGTGGGATGCGGGCAGGAGGGCAGTGTTTGTCCTCTAGAGGCCCCTGGTGTCCTGAAGCAGGTGAGGGCAGGCTCTGTCCCTCCAGCTGGCCACGCTGAGGTGGAGACGGTCTTCTGCCTGGAGCCTGTAATTGTGCTAAGGAGCGATGATTTATCATAATGCTGGCTCTGGCCTTCAGAAGCTGGATTATTTGTAGCATGCCTCAGTTCAGTCTGCAGTGCCCGGGCAATTCTGGGCCTATAAATCTAGTGACAGGGCCTCTGTCCGGGGGTTGAGGTCTGAAATCTCTCAGGCCAGGGGCCCTCTCCAGAGGGCACTGGAGCATCTTGCTTGTACCAGGAAGAAAGAGGAGGCGGGAGCTGTGGGGGACTATTTCTTCTAATTGTTTTTTTTCTTCTTCTTCTTCTTTTAATAATAGCGACAGGGTTTCACTATATTGCCCAGGTTGGTCTCAAACTCCTGGGCTCAACTGATCCTTCCGCCTCAGTCTCCCTCTGTGCTAGGATGACAGGTGTGAGCTATCGAGCCCAGCTGCTGCTGCTGCTTTATTATTCTTATTGAGACACGGTCTCTCTCTGTCACCCGATCTGGAGAGCAGTGACACCATCTTGGCTCACTGTAACCACCGCTCCGGGCTAAGATGATTCTCCCACCTCGGCCTCCCCAGTAGCTGGGATTACAGTTGCATGCCACCATGCCCAGCTAATTTTTAGAATTTTTTCTAGAGACGGGATTTTGCCGTGTTGCCCAGGCTGGTCTCTAACTGCTGAGCTCAAGTGATCCTCCTGCCTTGGCCTCCCAGAGTGCTGGGATTACAGGCACGAACCACTGTGCTTTACCTTTTGTTGAGGCCTGCGGGCTCCTAAGAACATCGTGGCCTCCTGGAGGCCCTGGGTGGTGCTCAGTGGAATCAGGTAGGAGTTCCTGTGGCAGTGTGGCGGCCCCTGCCAAGGCTGGGGTGACATTCAGGGGTGGCGAGGTGTCTCATCCCCCCACACACATGCATATGACGATCCCAAATAAGGCATGCAGTGTGTACACCTGGAGCGCACGTTCTGCTTTGAACTCCACGTGTCACGGCTTCGTGGTGGTCGCTACCCTGGCCTTTTGTTCCCTGGGTCACCAGCCATTTTTGGTTCATTATGTCCCATCCACCTTGTCCCTTTGCACGTGCTGTTCCCACTATGTGGAATGCTGTTTCTGGCTGACCAGTGTGTTTATGTGGTTCTTTTTTTTTTTTTTTTAGACAGGGTCACTCTGTCCAGGCTGCAGTGCAGTGGCGTGATCACACCTCAGTGGATCTTCCCACCGCAGGCCCCTAGTAGCTGGGACTACAGATACACACCACCAGGCCTGACAGATTTTTTTTTTACTTAGTAGATACAGGGTTTTACCATGTTGTCCCAGCTGGTCTTGAACTCCTGGGCTCTAGTGATCCTCTCACCTTGGCCTTCCAAAGTGTTAAGGCAGCAGGTGTGAGCTACCACGCCTGGCATTGAATGTGGTTCCTTTCTTTTCAGCCAGGGTCTTGTTTTGTTGCCCAGCCTAGCATGCAGTGGCGCAATCTCAGCTCAGTGCAACGTGCACCTCCCAGGTTCAAGGGATTGAATCCACCTCAGTCTCCCTAGTAGCTGGGATTATACCAGGCGCACCACCACGCCTGGCTCATTTTTGCATATTCAGGAGAAACGGGGTTTCGCCGTGTTGGCCAAGCTGGTCAGGTGGTCCACCTGCCTTGGCTCCCGAAGTGCTGGGAGGCATGTGTGGCTCTTGGTCCCAGTGCCGCTTCTTGCTGAGTTGGAGCTGACCCGGAGGGACTGGGGGCCCCCTTGGTCCAGCAGCCTGTCCCCGGTGCCCTGAACATGTACATAGGAGCTGCTCAGTGAAGACTCTAACTCTGTGTTTTGTTTAATGTCCATGTCATGAGTCTAGTCAAAACTAAAACCCTAGGCGCTTCTTCTGTGTGCTGCCACATAGGAGGGTGCCCCCAGCCACAGGCAAACATGCCCACAGCCTCTTGGGTCTACCCGGCACCCCTCACCGTCCTCGGGAATCCTGCGAGCCCCTCCTGCCTCCTGGGCTCTCGGTGGTCACTTTCCAGGTGCAGAGGAAGGTCTTAGGGTGTTTTCTTTGAACAGTTTTATTGAGATGAAGTTCTCATGTCACACAGTTTACTCTTTTCTTCCTTTTTTTTTTGGTCACTGTGTCACTCAGGCTGGAGTGCAGTGGCGTGATCTCAGCTCACTGCAACCTCCGCCTCCCGACTTCAAGCAATTCTCCTGCCTGAGCCTCCTGAGCAGCTGGGATGACAGGCGCCCGCCACCACGCCTGGCTCATTTTTTGTATTTTTAGTAGAGATGGGGTTTCACATGTTAGTCAGGCTGGTCTAGAACTCCTGACCTTGTGATTCACCTGCCTCGGCCCCAAAGTGCTGGGATGACAGGCGTGAGCCACCGTGCCCAGCTCACCCTTTTCAAGTGTACAGGCCCACGTCGTTTAGTCACCAAAACCTCATTTCAGAACGTTCCTGTCACCCCAGAAAGAATCCCCCTCCCCACTAGTGGTCACTCCCCGCTCCTCATTTCTGCACCCCAGCCTCAGGTGTCCACTCATCCGCTTTCTGTCTGTGGAGCTCCCTGTCCTAGTCATTTCAGAGAAACAGACTCCTACACCGTGTGGCCTTTTATGGCCAGCTTCATCCACCAAGCGTTTCATTTTCATGGTTCGTCCGTGCAGCAGTGTGCCTTGGTGCTTCGTGCCTTCCTGTGGCTGAGTTAATATTCCATGGCATGGGGCTGGGCGCGGTGGCTCACGCCTGTCATCTCAGCACCTTGGGAGGCCGAGACGGGCAGATCACTTGAGACCGGGAGTTCGAGGCCAGCCTGGCCAACACAGTGAAACCCCCATCCCTTCTAAAAATATGAAAGTTAGCCAGGCGTGGTGGCTTACACTTGTAATCCCAGCTACTCGGGAGGCTGAGGCAGGAGAATTGCTTGAAACCAGGAGGCAAAGATTGCAGTGAGCCAAGATCATGCCACTGCACTGTAGCCTGGGCGACAGAGATACTCCATCTCAAAAAAAAAAAAAATTCCATGGCATGGACAGATCAGTGTGTCCTTTCCTCAGTTGGTGGCCATTTAGGCCAGTTCTGCCATTTGGGTATCGAGGATGATGCTGGCATGAACGTTCTTGTGTAATTTTTTTTGAAATGGAATCTGGCTCCGTCACCCAGGCTGGAGTGCAGAGGCACCATCTCAGCTCACTGCAACCTCCACCTCCTGGGTTCAAGTCATTAGTCTGCCTCAGCCTGCCAAGTAGTTGGGATTGCACCACCATGCCTGCCTGGCTTTTTTTTTATATATATATATTTTTAGCAGAGACAGGGTTTTGCCATGTTGGCCAGGCTGGATGGCGCCTCTTCCTTCTAGGTGGGGAGTTGAACTCCTGACCTCAGGTGATCTGCCTGCCTTGGCCTACCAAAGTGCTGGGATTACAGGTGTGAACCCCCGCTCCCAGCTTGCCTGCTATGTTTTTGATCCACTGAGTGTCGAGGTTTTGGCTCACCGTCTGTTCTCTGTGCCAGGAGCCACCTGTGGATGCTGGCGACACTGAGTGCAGCGAGGGGCTGGCTGTGGACGTCACATTGCCATAGGGGAGTGAGCATTTTCCGGGCATCACTGTGTGCTAGGTGCTAGTGTGAACCCTTCACAGAAGCCCAAGCAGCTCTCCAGCGGGGTTGTCATCACTCCCAGTACAGAGTGGGGAAACTGAGGCCCAGGACCCATGGCTTATAGTTCTGCAGCATCTGGATTTGTTTTCTCCTCAAAGCTCTCCATGTCTGGTTTTTAGATTCCAGATCCAAGGACCCAAAACTCAGAGAGGCCCCGGGATGCTTGACGCCACACAGATGTTTCCCTGGCGTTGCCTGTGTTTCTGGATGGTCCCAGCACTTGGTTGAAATCACTAAACTCTCACAACATCCTGAATGTCCTGTTCTCACTGTTCCCATTTAACAGATGATGAAACTGAGGCATGGAGTGAAGTAAGAAGCCAGGGCCATCGGCCTCAAGGGTCCCAGCCAGGAGTAGGACTCAGGCAGTTGGCTTCAGAATCTATGGCGTGACCCTGACATTGTCTCACTTGCATGAGAAGCAGATGTTTGGATGGGGATGGGGGGAATTCCGGGCCCCACTGGGCGAGGTGGGACTGTGAGTTTTCCTGGGCAACGTCTTCTGCATCTCACTTGCTTCCTGGCGCATTCAGGGCCTCTGTGAGCCTCCACGCCCCTCCACCGGCTCCCGGGTCCCCAGGGAGCTCTGCCACCACCTCCACTCCACCCTGTTCCGGAGCCCTCTTGGGCCGTGACACTCCTGTGATGGCAGCTGCTGCCCGGACAGCCTTTCTTTGTCCTGGGAGGCCCAGTGGGGCCCCTGCCATCCCCGGCCACCCAGAGTAAATCACACAGCCCATCAGACTTGTTCCTCCACGTGGTGTCCAATTGCCCTCCTGGGAGATGGAGCAGGGACAACCAGGGGTGTCACCTTCCCAGCAGGTGCAGCGGGCAGCAGGGTGGCCAGGGCCCCTGGGAAGAGGGGGGCCAGATTGGGTGGCTGGCGCTGTCGGTCAGCTTGAGGACCCGCATCCCCACTGTCTGATTTTTCTGACATCCCAGCGCCCCCTCCCTGAAGTTTCTACCTGAGGCCCAGAGACTTGCACTCACCTCCCAGCACTCCTGAAATCATACCCTGGAGCAGCTGGGCTCCACGCTGAGCAAGCACTGGCGGGGCGGGGCCCCCAGGGAGCAGCGCGTGTGAAACGGCAGGTCCCCACCCCCTCCCGGGACAGCGTGTGCTGCCTTTGCTCTGATTTCAGTTTTATTTTTTAACCTGCCCTTGCTCCCTCTCTGGGCTGTTTGGTTTCGGTGTTTTTCCCAGCCTGCCCTGACACCTGCTCCTCCTGGGGCAGCCACGCCTTGCTCCTCTCCCTATCCGCTCCATCCTGGAGCAGCTGAGGTCAGAGCCAGACTTCCCAGGTTTACATCCAGCCGCAGCCCATGGCACAGCCACTGTGTGCCTCAGTTTCTTTCTCTGTAAAATGGAGATAAAAGACATCTCCCTTTTTGAAAAATTTCCTGAGATAAACCATGTAAAGTGCTTAGCACAGTCAGTTGTTTTTGTCATGAGAGAGGCTTGTACCAGGCTCACAGGGGAAAAGGCAGTGGTTAACTCTCGGTGGGGACAGATGGGCTTGATGCTTAGGAAGGGTTTTGAGGGGTGGATAGGAGTTTTCTAGAAAGAGACGGTAGAGAGAGAAGGGCAATCCATGTAAGAGGAACCTTGCCAAGGAGTTGAAGTTAGTTCTTTGTGGATGGCGCCTCTTGCTTCCAGGTGGGGAGTTGATTGAGATGCTTTTACTTGGCTGGAATCTTCTGTCCTGTGTGTGCCAAGGTTTGGGCAGTTGATGTCTTGTTTGCTGGAAGCACTTGGTGTGGTCTGTTTCCAGGAGGTGAGATGAGCAGGTGAACCCAGCAGCTCCTTTTGACCCTGGGTGTCGCTAATTCTGCCACCAGAGCAAGTGCATTTGGGAGAACTCTGCCCAATGCCAGCTCTGCCCAATTTGGGAAATGCGGCCAGAAGCATGGAAAAGGTGAGAGAAGATGGTCCTGTGAGACCACGTTCTGGGGCCCAGAGATGTTACTTGTGATGTGCACAAAAGGTCACACAGCATGCAAGCGGCAGAGCTGGGGTGCAGAGCATCCACACTCTCAGCTGCCTGCGGGCCACGCAGGCCTGCTCCTCAAGGCCCCGGGGCAGGGTGGCCGGTGCAGAGTGGCTGAGGCCCTCGGCAGGACTACCCCGTTTGCAGGTGGGGCCATCTGGCCTCAGCATTCAGCCTTTGGATTTCATTTCCCCACCTGTAAAGGGAGCTGCTGTTGTGGATGACCCACCTTGCCATGTTTGTTCGGGGCTCAGGCGGCTGCAGGAGGGAGGCCTTGGCATGATGCTCAGCGTCTCCACATGATGCCTGGTACCGTCGGCTGGAGAAGAGTCACAGACGATGGGAGATGGCCAGTGAGGGTCCAGCTCCAAGACCTTCCAGAACATGCTGGCACCCACTGCCGCTGGGGGTGCCCAGGTGGGTGCCCAGTCCTGCCAGGTGAGAGAGCGCACTTGCGTGCCTGGAGGCCCTGGAGGAGGGTGTGGGTGCGTTGAGCTGTCCTGCAAGGGGATTAGAAAGGCCCTACTTTGCTCCAGAGCAGGGTCCCAGTCAGGCGGTCTGGATTCAAACCCCTAGCCCATCCCTGACAGCTGGTGCAACCTGGAGCAAGCCCCTCAGCCTCCCTGTGACTCAGTTTCTCCCCTCTCTACAATGCTGGTAACAATTGTCCTTCCTTGGGGGCCTGATAGGAAAATGCATGTGAGTGATGTGGGTGGGATGCCTGTCTCCAGTGCCAGCCTCTGTTTTGAAGCTTATGTGTAGAGATTGGGCACTTCCATCTGAAAATCCAACATCCAAGGTGCTCCAAAATACAAAATCCAGCCGGGCACAGTGGCTTACGCTTGTAATCCCAGCACTTTGGGAGGCTGAGAAGGGCGGATCCTCTGAGTTCAGGAGTTTGAGAATAGCCCAGACAACGTGGTGGACCCCCGTCTCTACTAAAAATACAAAAATTAGCCGGATGTGGTGGCAGATGCCTGTAATCCCAGCTATTCTGGAGGCTGAGGCAGGAGAATCTCTTGAACCCAGGAGGCGGAGGTTGCAATGAGCTGAGATTGCACCATTGCACTCCAGCCTGAGCGAGAAAGCAAGACTCTGTCTCATCAACAAAAATAGAATACAAAACTCTCCTAGTGGCAATGCGACACTACAGCTGGAAAATCTCACACATAGGACTTCACATGAACTTCATTTCATGTACAAATTATTGAAAATATTGTGTAAGTTACCTTCTGGCTGTGTGGATCAGGTGTATCTGAAGCATAAATGAATTTCCTGTTTCGACTTGGGTCCCATCCCCAAGACATCTCGCTGCATGTTAATACACGCAAATATTCTGAGATCTGAAAAAGCCGAGGCTCTCTGTCCCGAGCGTTCGGAGGAGGCAGCCTCAGCTGTCGTTCCTGCTGTCCCTGCCTGGCTGGGTCGTGGGAGAGGGAGAGCAGAATGTGAGGGCAGAAGGGAGCGTGCGATGTTGAGTCCCCTCCTCTCTGGCCTTCAACCTTGGGCAAGTCCCTCACCCACCCTGTGCCTCAGTGTCCCCACCTGTACTAAGGACACTAAGGGACCGGCCAAGAATATTGTGAGAGCCTGTCCAGTGCCTGTGGCCTGGCCTGACCCAGCACACAGCGGGCGCTCGAACCCTGTCAACAGTTGTTTCTGGTCCTTCTCTTCCACCAGGTGATGCCTAGGCCCCTGGCCACTGTCCCCGCCCGCTTGGCAGGCCCTGTGGGATCAAGTGTCCCCGAGGCGGTGGGCTGAGACGGACGGGCCTCCTGGCCGCACACCTGAGAACATGCTGGCAAAAGCGTTTGCTTAATTAATTGACTTTGAGAGAGGGAGCTGGTCTCCGTGTAAACCTACCAGCAGGCTCCGTGCCTGCCGCCGGGGTGCCGAGAATGCAAGGCTAGACTTTAAATAAGGGTGTGATTATTGTTTGAATAATTGAAGAATGTCGGGAAGCCTGCAGTCCTCGGTGCAGCGTCCTCCTGTCCCCTGCCAGAGGCCTCTGGGCCCTGCCCATCACAGGGACAGCTCTGCTGCTGGCCCCTCAGCGGAGACAGTGGGGGACCTTCAGACCTAAGTGCTGGACGAAGCCCCCTCCACAATGCTCCCTGACAGGTGCATCCCTGTTTTCCAGATGGGGAAACTGAGGCAGAGCTAGGGGCTGTGATGCTGTACCCTGGAAGGCCCTCGGATTCTCGGTGGGGTCATCCCACCTTTGGTGACTTTATGTAACTCCCAGACTGATTATGCTGTGCATGAATATGCCCCTCCGTAGAACCGCGGTGAGGTTTTTCCATCCTAACAGTCCTCCGACTGGGGCGGTGAGCAAAGCGTGGCCGGGGCAGGGGGTCCCACACACCCACTTCCCTCCCTCTCTTCTCTGTGGGTACCCTGGGAACCAGGAGAGGGGTCTGCGCTCAGAGCCAGCACAGCCAGCATAACTCGGATGGGAGCCCAGATTTCTGTTTCTGTCGGTGACCGACAGGTTCCTTCTGGAGATAAATTAGTTTTTAAAAATTAGTTGATATAAATTATCCCTCCAAAACCCAAACCAGAAACAACAGATGGATTTGAAGGAGTCAGTAAATAACACGGGGCATGGTGTATGCACACGTGGCGGAAACCACAGAAGTGGCCCTTGAGTGACGAAGCCAGGGAGACACCTCAGCAGCACAGCGGGGGCCCCCGTCGGCGCCTCGGGGTCAGGCCTGTTGGAACAGATTTTCCCCATGGTAGCTCATGTGTCTCCTGAGGGAGGGGCTGCTATTTCCCACATTTTTACAGCTGGGGATGCAGGCACAGAGAGGCTAAGTAACCTCCTTCAACTACATAGCAGAGCCAGGACTGGAAACCAGGGCCCTCGCACAGAGCGCCTCTCACTCGCACCACCTCCACTCCGTGTGCTGGCTCTGTGCCCACGTGGCCCCTTTTCTGCAGCCAGCTCCCTCGCCCTGCCTGTCTCCCTAGCCGCCTTTCCAGTTCACGGTCTTTGCCCTCCACCATGACGGCCGCTTGGGGTGCCGCCCCACCCTGTGCCTGCCCTGGGCATGGGCTGCCCCCCAAGTCTGACCTGAGGAACCTGCCTGCTCAGCCCTCATTCATCCTTGATTCTCAGCACCTGTCCTAGGCCCAGGGCCAGGCCCTGGGGACCGAACAGTGAGCGCCCCTTGCCAGGGTACCCGCCGTCCAGATGGTGTGGTCGGGCTACTTCCTCTACCACAGACAAAGGCAGGATTTATGATTGTCAGAAAACCATCTGGAACGTTCTGGGCATCGTTCACACCACCACACCTCCTGGGGAGGTGGAGCGACAGCCTGTGTCCGGAGATAGGCACCCGAGGGCCACCCACTCACAGGTTCCTGTGCCCAGAGGCATGGATCCCAGGCCCTGTGTTTTCCCAGAGGACAGCATCAGTCCAGAGAGGGAGACACAGGAGCCCGCAGTCACACAGCAGGGTGGGCCAGGTCCTGTGCAGCCCTGGTGCAGCCGCCATCACACCAGGGCGGTGGGGAGCCCTGACCTCCTCCTCTTCCTCCCCTGTACCTTCACCTCTGCCTTTATTTCATGTTCCTGGGTGGCAAAGGAGGGAGCCAAGCATGGCCCCTGCTGAGGCTGGGACTGCGGTGCCTGCCGCCCGCCGGTCTGGGAGGGCATCCTTCATCCCGCAGGCCCGGCCGCCGCCGCGTTAAGGACAGATGGATTACAGCTAATGAGCCTGCTCGCACCATTAGCACTCGAGAGCCTTCCTCGGATTAAAGCCATGCGCAGCCCGCCGGGCCAGCTTGTCACTCGTGAGGTGGGCGCCGAGGCGGACGGCTGTGCATCAGCGTGCCATAATTGTTCCTGTAATTGGGCCACCTCGCTCCTGGAGAGCCTGATGCCACCCTCCCTGGGGACGGCAGGCAGGCGGGAGCAGCCCTCCCCCGGCAGCCCCTGCCCAGCCCAGGCCCCAGAAGAGGGCTTCAGGGAGCTGCTGCTGCTCCGGAGAACACCCACGGAGAGGGGGTCCAGGCCCCTTCACCCCAGCCCCAAGGACATGAGCCTGCACAGGCAGCTGCCTCCCCTCCGCAGGGGCCCCATTCTGGCCCAGAAGCCTGCTAGGGGGTGTCATAGCCCCATTCTACAGATGGGGATGTACTGGCAGCTCAGTGCAGTGAGGGACCCCCCCAGGTGCAGCCCTGCCAGCGGGGACACCCCACGCACAGTTGCTCCGCGACACAGCCCCTGTCCTCACCTCCTCTCCCTTTTCTCTCCCTCCCCACTCCCTCCCTCCCTGTCTCTCTCCCTCTCCCCTTCTCTCTGTACTCACACATAACACACTTGCACACTCACACATTCACACACTCCCTTACACTCACAGGTGGACACTGTCACCTGCTCTCACAGATGTACACACGCACATGCTCCCACACGCATGTTCTCACGTGCACACGAGAGCCCGGGAAGCCTTCTGAGGGCAGCAGGGACCCCCTGCACTGTCGCCCCCGGGTTGCCCAGGGCCACTGCCACCCTGCAGCACAGCTCCCACCTCTTGGCATGGCAGGCATCGAAAAGACATTGCAGCCACTAAGTGGTACACCAAGTGGCTCTGTTCAGGGGGTGACCTGTCTCCCTCCTGCCTTCAGAATTTCAGGATTCCAAACTGATACGGCCTTGCCTCTGTGTGAACCATCCACACTCCCGTGGCCGATGGGCTTTGGTGTGGAGTTCTCCTCTGTCCTTGAGGGACCACCCTGCTGGCCAGCCTCGTCCCACTCCTGCCCCAGCAAGGATGGTGGGGAGTGCCTTCCCGCCTCTGCTGTGCTTCAGGGGCCTAACCGGCCTCTGTCCTGTCACATGGGCTGTTCTGGGGAGGGATGCCCAGCCCCCATTCACGGCTTGTGAGAAGAGCCCTCTCCCTCCCTCCTGGCATGGCTGGGGCCTCACTGGTCCCTGGCCTCAGCATGCGTTTCTTGGGATGAGTTTAGCTGTTGCTAAATGCAGGCTGTGGGATTCAGGTGAAATTAGTTTTTTACCGATTTCTCAAGTGCTCATTTTGTGCCTAGCCCTGTGCCCACCTCAGCGTAGCACCCCAGGGACTTGGGGTTCACGGATGGTTGCTATGTACCCCGGGGGTTCCGATGCAGGGAGGCTTTGGGCCATGCTGAAAAGCACGGATTCCAGAAGCTTCCAGAGGCTGCCCTCCTCCAGCAGATGGGCTCTCTGTCCACTTGGGAAGAGGGTATCAAAACAGGAGCAGAGGAGATCGTCCTGCTCTAAGTGAGCATGGATACAAATAGCGCCTCACTGGGTGCCACTTCCTCGCCCCCAGGAAACATTCTGCATTTACAAAATGACTGAGTCCGCGGGCACTCACCGCCTTGCCTCTCCTTCGGTCACATGGCGAGCTGCGTCCCTTGGATACAGAGGAGTCTTTAGAACCCAGTCTTTGTAGAGCTGAGCTCTGGGGACCGTAGAGTCTTCCTGGCTGTGACGGGTGGGTCCAAGGGGCCTAGGAACCCTCGTGTGGTCTGTATTTGCACCTGGGCAGGTCGATTTCCTGAACACTGAGGCCTCGTTATGAGCCAGGCAGATGTGAGTCCCCGGGGACCACATTGTTTTCCTTATTTCTATCTGTGTTATAGATGGGAAACTGAGGCACGGAGTGGCAAGCTGACCCGCCCAGGTCACACAGCTGGGAATGGTAGGCCCAGGCCCTCGAGTCCAGGTCCCCAGGTCTAGGATGGGAATCACCCCACAATACAACCTTGATGGCGACCTTGAAATAGAAGTAGGGAGCTAGGGGCTTGGGGCCAGGACTGTGCCCTCGGGAAATGGGGCTTGGTGAGGCAAGGAGGCGGGCCTTCCAGGCCACTGCTCATTCTAGAATGGCAGGTGTTTGTGTGACCTTGCATGGTTATTCAAGTTGGTGGTCCCTCAAGGCCATGGCTCCTGGCCTCACAAAGGGTGGTTTGGGGCAAGGGTGACCCACCCATCACTGATGTCCCCCGGCATTCTAGGGCCATACCTCAGTGCCACCATCACTCCTCTGGGCTCCGCAGAGTGGGGGAGCGTGGGGCAATGTCCTGGAGTCCGTGGCCGTCCTCGCTGTGACCTTGCAGGGCCATGCTTCCCTCTGCAGCCAGGAAGGAGGCGGAGGAAAACCCCAGTGATGGGGTTGGCTTCTGGAGGGCCGCTCCTTCCTTCTGGGGACACAGGCCCTGCCCGCCTCGTTGTCTGAGTGCTCCTTCCAGCTCTTCGCTTTTCCTGTCTTGCGTCCTCATCCCCTTGCAGTCTTCACCTCTGCATTCAGCTTGTTTCCCCATCTCCATTTATTAAGCTCCTACTGTGTGCTTATGAGTATGCTGAGAGTACCAACAGAGGATAGGACCTGGTTCCCGTCTGTGGTCGTCATGCATTCATTTATGCACACAGCCAGTATGTTACAGCCTTCGGGGCTCTCTGCATGGCTAAGCTCTGGAAACGAAAGGTCTTGTTGAGAGTCAGGCTTACTCCTCTCTCGGCCGGTCCGAGCTCCCTGTTCCTGCCAGGGGCTGAACTGACTGGTTCCGAAATGCTCACAGGCAGGCGCGGAAGAGCAGACGCACCAGGGACTCGGGTTCTCGGTGAAAAGAGCCACAAGAGAGGAAGTTCAAGGTGCTGCAGGAACAGTCTTTCCGGAGGTCATGAAGTTGGACTTGGGTTTTGAAGGATGTGCAGGAGTTTGTGAGGTGGAGAGCAGAGGACGGAGTGTTGGAGACTGGAGGAGGACCTTGAGCTGCCTCTGGGAGAAGCTTGAGCAGACCAGAGAATTAGGGAAGGGCCTGTTAGGCTGGGGGCGGGGATCAGAGGTGGGTGATTTTCTGGACAGCGTGGCCAGAGAAGGAAGCTGGATCAGCAGAAGACCCGCGATTCTAACAGCCCCCTGGGGTCAGATTTGGGGTGAAGACATCAGCAGCCCTGGCCTTTGGTTTTTACATTGTTAGTGTTTGCGGGATTCTTTCTTGTTCTGTGGGTAGCATGGTACAAATGACACCAGGAAAAGCAGCTCCAGAGCGGCGTCCGCAGACTGTTCTTCTATTTTGTTTTGCTTTACTTTGTTTTTTGAGACAGAGTTTCGCTCTTGTTGCCCTGGCTGGAGTCCAATGGCGCGATCTCGGCTCCCTGCAACCTCTGCCTCCCGGGTTCAAGCAGTTTTCCTGCCTCCGCCTCCCGAGTAGCTGGGATTACAGGCACCTGCCACCATGCCCAGCTAATTTTGTATTTTTAGTAGAGACCGGGTTTCACCATGTTGGTCAAGCTGGTATCGAACTCATGACCTCAGGTAACCCACTCGCCTCAGCCTCCCAAAGTGCTGGGATTACAGGCGTGAGCCACTGCGCCTGGCCCACAGACCTTTCTCTCTTGCTAGGAAGTGCCTGCATCTGCAGTGCCCTGTGTGCTGGCAACGAGCTACTCATGGCCTGGGCAATGCAGGAATGGAATTTTAATTTTTTTCATGTTAATTAGTTTAACTTTGAATTGAAATCACCACCTGTGGCATTTCTACTGGACGGCTCAGGTCTAGAGTGAGACAGAGACCCTCTCCCTGCCCCAGCCAGCCCTTACCCATCCTGGATGGGCCATTGAGCCGGGCTGGTGGGATTTTTCTGAACCACAGCCCTGCCACCAAGATGTAAGAGGCTAGTGGCCCCTGCATATCAGTGGGCACTCGGGGCCGGGGGTCTACCTGGAAACCAGGTGGCGTCTGCCTCTGCAGTTCTCAGAACCGCTGCAGAAGCTCTCAAGCAGCAACAGGCGGTGGCACATCACCCCTCCAAAAAGCAGGGACTGTGCAGCTGTCGGACATAGGCACGCGGCCCAGCGCCCACCCCACAAACTGGGCTTCATTCTCGAAGCTGCTAAATGGCCCGCCCCTCCTTAAAGGAGGGTGAGCTTTTCCCAGCTGTACCCCCAGTGTGGTGACTCAGACCCCGTCTGAACTGGGGTGAATAGAGCATCCCCCCAAACGGCGTGTCTGCGCAGAACCTCAGAACGTGACCCTATTTGGAAATCAGGTTTTTGCAGATGTCACTGGGTTAAGATGAGGTCACATGGGACTGGTGTGGGCCCTAAATCCAATCCGATTGGTAGTTCTCAGGAGAAGAGGATAGACAGGCAGGAGAGGCCACGTGAAGACAGGCAGAGAGTAGAGCCGTGGCAGCCGCAGCCACAGAGCACCCGCGCCCACCAGGAGCTGGAAGAGGCAGGAAGGACCTCCCTTAGAGCCTTCTGAAGGGGCCGCAGCCCTGCCCACACCTGGATTTCAGACTTCTGGGCTTCAGATCTGAGAGAGAAGAAAGTTCTGTGGCTTTAGCTGTGCCGTTTGCAGTCCTGTGTGATGGTGGCCCCAGGAGACGTACAGATGGGGGTGGGGCAGAGACCTGCCTTGGCCTGCTGGCTGCTGCCCAGGCTTCCCCTGCACTGGATGTTAGGGGGCACCCCGGCGCCATGCTAAGCCCTCCCACAGGCTGAGGGTCCCAGGAGCCCCTCCTGTTTTCTGTGTTCACTGCAGGAGACAATGTTTTATAAACCAATGACAGCCGTCAGGTGCTAATGTGAGCGGGCGGGGTCTTCATGGATGCTGCGGGTGGCCCAGGGGCCGGGACCCGTCTGTCCCTGATTCCGCTACCCTGGCGCACACCCCTGGGCCTTGGTCTCCTCATGTGTGAAAGGGGAGGGCCGGTGATAGCTATGGAAGGGCTCATCCCTGCCACCCGCCCCCAGAGGTCTAGATCTTGAACTTGACCTCTCAGGCTCAGGGCATCATGGCCAGAAGGAATGATGGTGCAGGAGGCTGTCACCATGACTACCCGCCTGGCTCCCAGTCCTGCGCCTCACCCGAGAGCTAGCTCCTGAGGCCCTGAGAAGGTGCCTGGTCCCCTCAGAGAGGCACCCCTCGTGGAGGCGGCCACACCACGAGTGGATGCTGTGGCTGCCCTGAGTTTGATCCCTGGGCAGGGACAGAGAGCACTGTGACTCCAGCTCTGTCTCAGAGCAGCGTATCCATCAGTAGAAGAGGAAGGCTCTGCGCAGCAGCAGCGCGGGGCCTGCCGGGCAATTGATTTAAATCATTTTATAGAGAACCTATGTAAAATAAAAAGCCTTTAATCACATTTGTGTCCATTTCTAGGCTCTGTAAATCAATTTGAATTGAGTTGGGTGCCACGGTTACAGCTGATTAGCGTGTGTATATATGATCAAATTAATGCCGGCCAAGTCGCTGGATGGGGGCACAGCCTTGAGCGTCCCCGGGAGCCGTCCCACCTCAGGGCTGGACTCCACACCCCGCTCTCTCCCCCTGCCCCTGGCAGCCAGGGTACCCCGAAGCCCTCCTTGAGGTACATCCCGAAGTCGCAGAAGGAGGGTGCAGCTAGGTTCCCCCTGCCCCATAACGAGGGGGCGGCACTGGAGCAGCTGGAAAAAGTGTTAGAGCCTTCTCAGCTGCAGCTCAGCCCGGAGCCGCTAGCAGGCACTGTCGTGCTCACGCAGCAGCAGGCCTCAATTCAGGCCTCCCTGGGTGCCACCTGGGGCCACGATAAGAGACCCAGGAGCCATCTGTTTCTTCACCCAATGTTCATTGAGCATCTGCCAGCACCTGGGGTACCCCAAAGCCACGGGGAACAGTCTCTGCCCCTGGAGACAGACAGAAAGCCCCCTGCAGGAACGGGAGAGGTGGGGTGTTAGAAGATGCTGGTGTTCTGGGGGGCTGGGGGTAGTTTTAGAAGAGTGGGTTGGCAAGGGCTTAACAAGAAGGTGATATCTGCATGATGACTGGGCGGGCCAGGGTGTGAGCCCAGAAGCTGCTCTCTGGCAAGCGTGCTGGGGCGCAGGGGAGGGCTGGCCTGTGGGCATGGAGGGTGAGAAGGCCCGTGTGGCAGCTGGAAGGAGCTTGGGCTCAGGCTGGGTCATGGGCTGCTTGAGGAGTCAGACCTGATGGTGGAGGAGGCGAGGCAAGTGGCCGAGCCTGGTCTCCTTGTAGGAAGGGGCAGGTGCTGCCCTGAGTCCTGCTGGGAGCCTGAAAGGCAATCTCAGTGTCACAGTTTGATGAGGACAGGGGCAGAGAGAGGGGTGACACCGGACCTGGCTGGATGCGGCCTGGAAGGTGCCCCTTTCCTGGGAGACACAGCACCTCTCGGTCGGCCAGCCTGGGGGTGGCTGTGGCCGGTGTTGACACCACGTGGCTCCCCTCATGTGGGCAGGAGGTGCCTTCTGTCTGCCTGTCCCTGTCCCCCCTCCAGGGCCTTGGGGCTGCCCTGAGGACCCTGTGGTCTGGGGCATGTTTTCTGCTCACCTGGGCACCACCGAGGTGCTAGGAAGCTGACCTTTGGCACAGGCAGCCAGGCCTGGAGAGCTGGCTACCACTGGCCACGCCCACCCCTCTGAGCTAGCGGGTGCCAGACAGGCTTGGCCGGAGGCTCCAGTCGAGTTGCTTTTCCTGCTTGTCAGGACCAGCTTTTTGGCGGGGACACAGGGACCTTGATGGCGAATGTGTTTGATCTATAAATAGACTGGAGACTGCGCTGGCCGAGCCCTTGTCCCCTGTCATCCTGTGCTGAGGTTTCTGGGGTTCCATCTCCAGCAGTTTGGGAACTCAGATTCTGCCCCCTTCAGCCAGCAGACCCCATCCCTTTTCGGTCTCCCTCTCTAATCGAATTCCCTTCCCCTTGCTGCAATCTGCTTTCTTAGGGATTCTTTCCCTGGAATTCCAGCAATGTCGGTAACAGCAGTAAATGCTTACCTGGTGTTTACGAAACGCCAGCCCCTGTTCTGAGGGCCTCACCCACATTAACTTGTTTAATATCCAAAAGAGTTCAACAAGGGGAGGTGCTTTCATATAACCACTTTACAGATGGAGGACTAAGGCCCAGAGAGGCTCTGCAGGTTGCCTGAGGCTGCACAGCTCCGAAGTGGCAGAGGGTGGGTTTGAACACAGGCAGTTTCCAGATACAATGCCCTTAAGTGGCCACACAGCCTACCAGTGGTGACACACACTTAGGCCTCTTCCTTTCCAGAGGGAGCCATCCCTAGGGGGTTCTGACACTGAGAACTCACGGTGCCTTTCTGTTCCTTCCTGAGTTTGCCTGGCATGGAGCTGGGCCCAGATCACATGTGTTCATCCTAGGAGTGTTTGCTGAGCATCTGCTATGAACCTGGAGCTGGGGACAGAGCAGGGACAGAGGTCGACACTCCTGCCCTGGAGGAGCTTATATTCTGTGTTGGGGATGACAGTAAACGTCTGAGAGGAGGTGATCGGTCTGCGGCAACGCGCATTAAGAGAGCCCAGAGCCAGGGCAGGGCATGGAGCCACAGGGCTGGCGCCAGTGGCGGGCAGCGGAGGCCAGTGGGGGAACGTTAGAACAGAGGCCTGGCAGAAGGGAGCCATCGAGCCCTGTGATCTCCAGGGCTGGGTGCTGCAGAGGCCCCAGGCAGAACTTTGCTGTGGTACATTCCCAGTGCACCTGGCTTGAAGTTTAAGACTTTATATTAGCCAAGGCAGGAGGAATGCTTGAAGCCAGGAGTTCAAGGCCAGCCTGAGTGACATAATGAGACCCAATTTCTACAAAAAATTAAAATAATATTAGCTGAGCATGGTGGTGCACATCTGTAGTCCCAGCCACTTGGAGGCCAAGGCAGGAGGATTATTTGAGCCCAGGAGTTGGAGGCTGCAGTGTAAACTGTGATCGCACCACTGTACTCCAGCATGGGCCACAGAGACAGACTCCATCTTTACAAAAAATTATAATATTAGCCAGCTGTGGTGATATACATCTGTAGTCCCAGCTGCATGGGGGCTGCTTGCTTGAGCTCAGGAGTTCAAAACCAGCCTAGGCAATATATATGAGACCTTGTCTCTACGAAAAGAAAAAAAAAATTAGCCGGACATGGTAGTGTACGCCTGTAGTCCCAGCTACCTTGGGAGGCTGAGGTGGGAGGATCACTTAAGCCCAGGAATTCAAGGCTACAGTGAGCTGTGATCACGACACCGTACTCCTGCCTGGGTGATAAAGTAGACTCTATCTTAAAACAAACAAACAAACAGGGCTGTGTATGAGTTCCTTAAAGCTGCCATAAGAACCTACCCCAAACAGGGGCTTTAAATCCAGACATCAGCAGGGGCATGCTACCCCTGCAGGCTCTAGGAGAGGATACTTCTGTGCGCCTTCGACTTCTGGTGGCTCCGGGTGTCTTTTGGCTTGTGGCCTCTTCACTGCACTCTCTTCCTCTGGCTTTGGGTGTCTTCTTGCAAGGACCCCAGTCACATTGGACTTGGGGGCCACCCTATCCCAAAAGGACTTTATCCTTGGTAACTCAGAACATCGGCAAAGACCCCGCTTCCAAATCAGGTCACTTTTTTTTCCCCCAGGACAGGGTCTCACTCTGTCACCCAGGCTGGAGTTCATTGGTACAGTCCTGGGTCACTGCAGCCTCCACCTCCCGGGCTCAAGTGATCCTCCCACCTCAGCCTCCGGAGTAGCAGGGACTACAGGCTTGCACCACCACACCCAGCTAATTTTTGGTATTTTTGTAGAGATGTATTTTGTAGAGATGTTATTTTTTTAGAGATGGGGTTTTGCCATGTTGCTCAAACTGGCCTCAAACTCCTGGACTCAAGCAGCCTTGGCCTGCCAGAGTGTTGGGACTACAGGTATAAGCAACTACACCTGGCCCCAAATAAGGTCACATTCTGAGATTCTGGGTGGATATGAGTCTGGGGGGAACACTATTAAATCTAGCATAGACTCAGGTGCTGGAAGGGGCTTTAGGGCTCACCAAGTGTGACCCCTTCTTCTTCTGCTGAGGAAGCCCAGCCCAGGAGGGTGAAGTACCTCCGTGGCAGCCCCCACACAGGAGGCACTGTCCCCTGCCCCTGCCAGTGCAGACTTTCTGCATTGACCCCCTGCTGCCTGAAAACTGGGGGGTGGGGGAGAGGTCGACCCCTGGACACAGGAGCAGAGCCTTGCTGGGTCCAGCCCTGCCCAGGAGTTTCTAGGTCAGGCCGGTAGCCTTCCTACGGGCTGTGATCATGCTGGACTGTTTCCAGCACTAAATTATTTAACATGTGGCTATTCCAGTGTTCTTTGCCCTTTGAGAGGAAGGGAGAAAGGGAGAGAAAACGCCAGGATGGCTGGGCCCGTTCCCCAAAAGCCAAGGTTGGGGTCCCTGAAACCACTGACCCTGAGTCAAGCTAGTTTGGAAGCCCCTGCCCATCATGTTTTCTGAGGGAGAGGGTGGCATGGGGTGAGGAGGGCACTGGCGTGGGACTCCCGGCCTGTGGCCCTGTGCTGGCCTCGTGAGTTCTGCCAGGTTGCTCAGGCCACCGACAAAGGCAGATGCTGTCTTGCTGTGTTTGAAGCTCAGATGAAGACATGCTGGGGGCACCTTATTTATTTGTTTGTTTATTTCTGTTTCATTTTATTTGAGACAGGGTCTTGCTCTGTTGCGCCCAGGCTGGAGTGCAATGGTGGGATCCCAGTTCACTGCAGCCTCTGCCTCCCGAGTTAAAGTAATTCTTGTACCTACCAAGAAGCTGGGATTATAGGCACATACTACCACATCCAGCTAACTGAAAAAAAAGAAAAAAAAAATTGGCTGGGCGTGGTGGCTCACACCTGTAATCCTAGCACTTTAGGAGGCTGGGCTGGGTGGATCATGAGGTCAGGAGATCAAGACCATCCTGGCCAACATAGTGAAACCCCGTCTCTACTAAAAATACAAATATTAACGCGGTGTGGTAGCAGGCGCCTATAGTCCCAGCTACTCAGGACTGAGGCAGGAGCATAGCTTGAACCAGGGAGTCGGAAGTTGCAGTGAGCTGAGATCATGCCACTGTATTCCAACCTGGTGACAGAGCGAGACTCCATCTCAAAAAAAAAAAAAATTTTTTTGTAGTATATATGGGGTTTCACCATGTTGCCCAGGCTGGTCTCAGAACTCCTGGCCTCAGATGATCTACCCACCTTGGCCTTCCAAAGTGCTGGGATTACAGGCATGAGCCACCACACCCAGCCATGCTGGGAACATTTTAAACCCCTGCAAGGGCACTTAAGGCCTAATCAAGGCCTCTTGGAGGCTGGAGGAGGGGAGGCTGAGTTTGAGGCCTGCCAGAGCAGCTTGTCCTGATAGGAAGGACACAGGAGCCTGGAGACCTGGGGTAATTCATCCAGCGTCCGTGGGTCTCAGACTCCTCATTTGTCAAAAGCCCCAGGGGCCAGGGGAATCGATTGTTCTGCAAGCCAGAGCTGTATCCGGGTGTGGAATCCATCCAGACACACTCATGGGGGCACGGCCTCAAGCAGGGTCTCCGGCTTCATTTCCCCAGGGCCTGAGCCTACGGTGACAGTGACTTGACCCCACTCCCCAGAGGTGAGAGGTGCCCACCTTCCAGCCGATGACAATTCCCAGAACCATCCATCTCCCGCCACCCCATACCTCCAAGGCCGTCCTCAGGGATGAGTGATGGGCCGCCCCTCGTGAGCCTGCTGGGATGGTTACAACAGGTTTATGCCGCGTGAGTGATGGTGTTCGCGCTGCTGACGCCAAGCGCCGCTGGGACCCGACAGTGCCGGAAACAAGATTCACAGAGAGCAGAGCGATAAACACCGTGTGGAAGCTTCCAGAGAGGGAACCATTACTGCACCCGGGAGACCAGCGAAGGGTGCCGGGGAGGCGGGGAGCCCGGGAGGCCTCACTGGGGCGTGTCTGCAGAGTGGCAGCCAGGCCAGCTGTGGGCAGGGGACTGACCTATCCAGCACTGGGCAGCTTTTGCAGGCTGAGGGTGGACGTGGAATTGGGGAGAAATTGACGTGTTTGCAGGGAGCTGGGACCGTGGTGTCGTGACAGATAGATGGAGTGCTTGGGAGATTCAGAGCCTGACTCGGGGCCAGGGTCCAAGGAGGGTGTGAGTGGAGGTGGGGGTGCAGGAGAGGGAGGCGAGAGCAAAGAGATGCTGTCGCCAGAGACCCAGGATAGGCAGCCCTGTGAAGTGCCCCTCACCTGTTCCTGTACCGGCCAGTTTGGGCTCAGGGCAGCCCCTGTGGCAGGAGGGTTTCAATGTCCCCACTTTGGTCTGGGTCTTTTTTTTTTTTTTTTTCTTGAGACAGAGTCTCACTCTGTCACCCAGCCTGGAGTGCGGTGGCGCAGTCTCAGCTCACTGCCACCACTGCGTCCCAGGTTCAGGCGATTCTCCTGCCTCAGCCTTTGTAGTAGCTGCGATCACAGGTGTGCGCCACCACGCCTGGCTAATTTTTGTATTTTTAGTAGCAATGGGGTTTTGCCACGTTGGCCAGGCTGGTCTTGAAATCCTGACCTCAGGTGATCCACCCGCCTTGGCCTCCCAAAGTGCTGAGATTATAGACGTGAACCACCGCACCCAGCCCTGGTCTGGGCTTTTCTGGTTTCATTGAAGCTGCTGGGTCTCCTGAGGGCGGAACAGGCGGGCGAAGCGGGGTGGGCGCGCCTCTGGTGTTAGGCCTCCTTCTCTGCCTTCTGCGCTTTATGTTGGGACTCTTGTGGCAGCAAGGATTCCCGGATCCCAGCACGCGTGGCACCTGGAGCGAGAGGCTTCAGCCCTGTGCCTCAGTTTCCTCATCTGTAGACTGGGACTCTAGAGCTCTCCAGAGGGCCACAGGATGGTTGGGATAGGCAAGACTGTGCCCGGCACAGAGCCATCGTTCCCGGAAAGGCACCCCATTCTCATTTTTGGTCATTATTTCTAAAGGAAACCTGTTTTTCTTCTAACTGTGATCTCACAGGAACCTGCTGAAAGGGACCAGGCCTCTCACATTCAGGCAGCAGCATGATGTGGGTTGAACTTACACCTTTGTCACATCTACAAAGACCCTGTCACTACATAATGTCCCATGCATGGTCCTGGGACTGAACATGGACACGCCTCCTTGGGGGATACAACCAGCACTTTCTTCCAGGTCTGAGACTAGGGAAGCCGGGGTGGGGCGGGCTGCACTTCTGCACCCCCAGCCCAGAGCCTGCACCTTCCCAGCAGCTGACGTGGCAACACTGTTAATCCCCACAGCCAGCCTGGGAGTGTGGGACTGTTGTTATCCCCTTTTTACAGATGGGGAAACTGAGGAATGAGGAGCTTACATTGCTTTTACCGGAAGTGTGACAGCTGGGATGTGGGGGGGGATCGGGTGACCTAGGGACCCCGTACCCTGACCACCATGCCTGTGTGCTGTGTAGGAGTGCCACACCCCAGTGAGGTGGGGTGGGGAGGTGGAGGCCTGGTGCATGTGGGCAGGGCTGTGCTGGCTGATGAAGAAGGGGTGGAGCTGGTGGGGGAGGGAAGCGCATTGCCCACCCCGATGTTGGCTCTTCAGGCTGTGGTTCCTCTCCCGGGGTCCTCCCAGCCTGTGCCCGTCCTTCCATCCATGGCACTGAGCTGCCGGGGTGTCCTCAGTGTGTGCCCTTCCCCACCCCCCAACACACATGCACAGATACACACACAGACATACACATGCCAGACGTACAGACACACAGATACACAGACACACACATATACATACAGATACCCCTGCATACAGCTGTACACATACACACAGACATGTACACACAGGGACAGACACCACACATAGAGACACATACACAGAGATATGTACATGTACGCAGACATCCATGCATATAGACTCATGCATGCACCCACATGCATACATACACACATGCACACAGATACACATCTGACAGAACATGTGCACAGACCAACATCCACACATGCACACATACAACGTAAGCAACCCCCACACTCACACATGTTTGCACACGTCAGCGTGCAGTGGTAACTGTGACAGGGGACAGGGCTGGGGTCTCCCAGGGCTTGGGCAGTGGTGCAGCTGGCCAGGAGTGGCACAGGCAGGCCTCACTTGTACTCCAGTTGAAGGAACCGCTGTCTGGCCCGGCCACCCTGCCCCCTGGAGACTGGCAGGGCCATTGTGGTTAGAACAGCTTGCACCTGGCTTGGGCTGACTGGCAGCAAGAGACATCGCACAGACCGGGAAGAGAAAATGCAATTGGAAGCTTGATGCCAGAGCAGGGAGACAGGCAGGACTGGGCTACCATGTGACCTGCATTTGGTAGAAGGCAGGGCTTTTTTTTTTTTTTTTGAGACGGAGTCTCCTCAAACTGTTGCCTGGGCTGGCGTACAATGGTGCAATCTCGACTCACTGCAACCTCCGCCTCCTGGGTTCAAGTGATTCTCCTGCCTCAGCCTCCCAGATATTTGGGATTACAGGTGCCTACCACCATGCCCAGCTAATTTTTTATATTTTTAGTAGAGACAGGGTTTCATTATGTTGGTCAGGCTGGTCTCCAGCTCCTGACCTTGTGATCTGCCCACCTCAGCCTCCCAAAGTGCTGGAATTACAGGCGTGAGCCACCGCACCTGGCCTGCAGGGCTTTTTCCAGGAGGAGTAGGCCTGATGGGAAATGCAGAGGAGAGAGACTGCAGATTCTGAGCAGGGGAGGAAGCCCCCGAGGTAGCCCCTCAGTATAAGTAGGACTCAGGACACTCCTGGGAGTGGCTCCTGAGGTCAAGCCTAGGGCACAGTGAAGCTCATTGGATCTGTGGCATAAAGGACGACCCAGATTGCCATCAGCCAGAGGGCGCCTGCCAGCTGTCACAGAGAAGGCAGGAAAGTCATCTTTAAGAATGCAGCTCCATGTAAATGCACTTAATATCCCAGAACTGCGCACTTAGAAATGGCAAAGATGGCAAATTTTATGTGCATTTTACTGCAATTAAAAGTAATTTTTAAAAATGTACATAAAAGGTGCAGGTTGAAGCCACCCTACAGTACCATTTTATACTCGCTAGGTCAGCCCCCAAACATAACATGCTAATACCTCTTGCTGGCACGGTTGTGGTGAAATGGGCAGACTTCTGCAGCCCTAGCATCACATACATGGGAAAAACCCTTTTGGAAAAGCAAAATGTCAAGTGGAGGTGTTTCTTCATTTGGATTCCAGAAATCCCTTGCTGGGGAGTTTATTGTAAGAAAGCAAGTCATAGCAGACACACACACAAATGTGGGTATGCAGATGTTTGTTTCTGCAGCAAAATCATGGAACCACCCTAAACACCCCACCACAGAGCAGTGGTGTTAGTATGGCAGAATTTTGTGTGTGTGTGAAGAACTGTGGATCAGTTGCCCAGGCTGGAGGGTAGTGGCACGATCTCGGTTCACTGCAACCTCCTCTTCCTGGGGTCAAGCGATTCTCTTGCCTCAGCCTCCGAGTAGTTGAGACTACAGGTGCTCACCACCATGCCCAGCTAATTTTTATATTTTTAGTAGAGATGATGTTTCACCGTGTTAGCCAGGATGGTCTGAATCTCCTGACCTCATGATCTGCCTGCCTTGGCCTCCCAAAGTGCTGGGATTACAGGTGTGAGCCACTGTGCCCAGTCAGTACCATGGAATATTAGGGCCCCCTCCAGGTCATCATCCCCGATATTGCAAGAGCTGGAAGATAACAGGCTGCCAGGTGCAGAGCGAGGCCTGCTCAGTCTGGAAAAGGTTTGTTCTTTTTTCTCCTCCTGTCCTCCTAGGGAAGGGAAAAACAAATGGGAATGTGTTTTGTCGTTCCCGTGGATTTCCTGCAAACCTCCGGAGAAGTGATAAACAGATCTTTGCATCCTGGTGCTGGCTAATTTGTTTTCAATAGGTTTCAATCAATTACGTGTGGTCTTGGGGAAGGGGAAGTGCACCAGTAATTGGCTAAAATAAATCACTTGGCACTTCAAAAGCAGCTCTCCACTGAGATGTGCACAGCCCAGCCTTCGATTCCTAATAAACAGGCATGTTTGTCCCCCACCCTGAGTCCCCGAGCTCCATGGGTCTGGGGGGAGGGGCATGTTGTGGCAGTGATGGATTTGGGCACGCTGCAGAGGGCACCGAGTGGGGTGTGCCAGGGCATCAGCCAGCTGCTCTGCTCTGCCCTCTCCTTCTCCACGTCACCCCCTTTCCCCCATCAGTGTCCTGTGGCTGCAGACACAAAGTACCAAAACCAGGGGCCGGGGGTGGGGGGGGCTTCCAGCAACAGAAATGTATTCTTTTATGTTGTAAAGGCCAGAAGTCCCAGATCGAGGTGTCTGCAGAGCCATGCTCCCTCTGAGGCCCCAGAGAAGGATCTTTCTTCACCCCTTCCAGCCTCCTGACGGTCCTTGCCTCTGTCAGCATGTGGCTGTCTTCCCTGTGTGTATGTGAGTCCCTTCTCCTCTTTTTCTAGGGACTCCAGTCTTGGGATGAAAGACCCACTCTACTCCAGGATGGCCTCTCCTTAGCTAATATCTGCAAAGGCCCTCTTTCCAAATCAGGTCACATACACGGCACTGCGATTAGGACTTGACTTTTTTTTTTTTTTTTAAGAGATGGAGTCTTGCTGTGTTGCCCAGGCTAGAGTTCAGTGGTGCAAATCATAGCTCACTGCAGCTTCAAACTCCTGGGTTCAAGTGATCTCCTGCCTCAGCCACCTAAATAGCTGAGACTACAGGCGTGTGCCACCATGCCCAGCTAATTTTTAAAAATTTTTTTGCAGAAACAGGGTCTCTCTATGTTGCCTAGGCTGGTCTTGAACTCCTAGCCTCAGCAGTTCTCCCGCCTCAGCCTCCCAAATCATTAGGATTATAGGCATGGACCACCATGCCTTGCCAAGACTTCAGCATATCTTTTGGAGGTGCCAGTTCAGCCCACAACAACCCCTTTGGGGTGAGAACCACCCAGGTCAGGCTGCCACCCACCGATGCTGCCCCTGGGCTGTGTGGGTTTAGAATGGGAACCCACCCCCGAAGGGACCCTGTGTCCTCCGCTCATTCTCCAATACTTGCAGACTAGATCTCCTTCATATGAGTAATTTCGTTTCTGAATTTCCACCAGGCCCTGGGAGAGCTGTCATCTAAGAATATTTTGGGGCAGGGGCAGGGTTGAGGGACTGCTCCCCTCACGGGGGTCTCGGCAGGGGAGTCGGATGCCCTCCGAGCGCTCTCTCTGGCAGGAAGATCCCAGCAGGAGGGGAGTGGGTGGCAGGGGTGCTGGATGGGGTTCCGTGGGAAGGGGCTGTGCTGGCTGCAGGCGCTGAGCCCAGGGAAAGGCAGCTCGAGGTTGAGCAAGGTGGGATGGATCTGAGCTTGGACAGCCACAGGGGCCGTATGGGCTGAGTCCCGAGTCAGCCTTGGTGATGCCTCGGGCGTGGGTTGTAGGACCTGTATGGTTGAATTCGATCCTGGCAGCTTCCCCAGGTCAGCCCGTCCCCTCCCACCTGTACCATGGATAGTGCATCTTCATGGTCCTGGGTGTGCGGCCGTGAGCACCGTCAGCTCATCTGCTTGGAAGGACAGCTCCCGGGAGGGAGGAAACAGGACTCTTCCCATTTTACCAATGTGGAAACTGAGGTTCAGCAGGGGGCAGTCTGGTCCCAAAGTTCCAGCTGTCACCAGTGCACCCTGAAGCCGCAGAGAGAGGTTCTGAGGGCAACGGGCCTTCCCGAGCTCCGCTGCCCTGGGCCGGGCCTGAGCCAAGACCTCCTCCAGGTCGTGGTCCAAGTTCTCGGCTTGTCTGCCATGTTGGCTGTGAGGCCCCCGCCCTCGAGATCATGAGCTAAAAGAAGCTGGAGAAGGAACCCTACAGGGTCAGAGGCAAGGCCACCCCTGGCCTGCAGAGGAGCCTGGGGCAAGGTTAAGGAGCCAGTGCGGCAGGGCTGTCTTGGCACCTGGGGAGCCAGGAAGCGTTCACTCTGGCTTGTCCAGGGACCCCCCTGAAGCTTGAACAAGATCAGCCTGGGCTGGAGAGCAGTAGTGGCCCTGGGGGACCAGGGACAGGTAGCGGGGTGAAAAAGAGCTGCCTGTCTAGGACAGGCCAGGGCCGGGTCCTCACAGAAGACAGTTTGCAAGTCGGATGGAAGATGGTCCCAAGGAGGATTATCGGAGGAGACAGTGGAATCTGGGGCTGGAATGTGATGTGGGTAAGAAGGCTGGGAGAGGCCGCCTGAGGAGGCCGCACTGAGCTCGTGTGTGAATAAAGACAGTGGCAGGAAACCATGTTGACATTGAGGGACGCGGGTCCCAGGCAGAGCCACGGCCAGTGCCAAGGCCCTGAGGTCTCAGCTTGCCCAGCCCATTTGCAGAACAGCAGGAGCCCAGAGTGGGTGGGAACCACTCACGGGGTCAAGCGGGACTCTGAAGCCTGGATTTTCATTCCCTGTGACTTTCTCCAGCATCCAGGGGTCACCGCACTGGTGTCTCAGGAGGGTCAGCTTCCAAAACGACCTGGTAGAGAGGCAGCCCCCGGGTGGGAAGGACATGGCCAGCTGCAGCCCCTCCTGCCCTAGCTCCCCGGCCTCCATCTGCCCTTGGCTGCAGCTGCTCCTCCTCCTCCAGCTCCTCCCAAATCACAGCCTCCCTCATGAAGGACCTCGGGCCTGGAGACAACCCCGGGGCCTCTTGCTCGGAGCCAGGTCAGAGCCTCCGCAAAATTACAGCTGTAAGACACGGCGACGGGGAGCGGGGCCTCTGGCCCTGCCGGTAATTACGGCCCACGGAGCTCTGATTGCCGCAGTCCAATTAATTAAACACGGCAGCGACCCAAATTATGATCTCTTGCCTCGTACCAAGCAGTATTTTTAACCTTAACTGTCGGGGCTGAACTTAAATTTCCTATCTGGACAGAAGTGTCACCCGAGGGAGAAGAAGGCAGTGTCGAAGCAAACCTCGCCGATGACAGACTCTGTAATTAGAAACTGTGGTGTCCCCGAGACTGGTCTTTAAAACTGTCAGAAGCCAAGCGGCTGTCATTTGATACAAGACTATCATCACCCGTGAACCCATTAGCTGCAGGTAAATAACATATTATGCCTGGGACAGAAAGCAGCCAGGCCAGGGAATTCGCCGGCGCTTAATTAGGACCGGCAGTGCGGAAGATAGATGGTCATCCTTTTTGCTCCCTTCATTAGGAGGGAGGGTCAGGTGTGGCGGTGGTCTCGGGAGCCCGGGCTGCTGACCCTGCAGAAAAGTGCCATCGGCTGCCCACCCTCTGCCTCCCATGGCGCCGCCCACACTTCTCTTCCAGGCCTGTGTTAGATCCCTACCAGCTGGTAGCACTCTGCAGGACCCCATGCATAAAGAGGGATCGGATGGAGCAGGGACCCCGCTCAGCGGAGGGCATCGTGGGGTAGGTGGGATGAGGAGTGGTGGTATGGACCCTCCTTGAGGGCCACCCGCAGAGCCCCTGATATGCGACGGGCACTGGGGAGTTTGCAAAGCCTGTCGTGAGCAAGTGAGTTTGGGCTCGCGCTGCGGCCCACAGGCTTTCCCCTTAGAGGCGGAAGGGTGGAGCTGGATCTGGAAAGGTCTTTTGAGACCCAGAGGTCTGGCTTTCCAAATCTGGGTGTGAGGATAGCTGCAGCCCGCAGAGTGATCACAGGGGCACACACATGTGTCTCTGACTCACCAGGCACCCGATGGCTGTTTGAAGGTATTTCCAGATACAGTTAGTGTGAAGCTCATGGGTCCTTGGGTGTCTGGGCTTAGGGACAATCGGGTTAAATAGTGAATGATTGCCACGTAGTTAAAATTGCGAAATAAAGAGATGAAAAAAACAATTTCTGGCCGGTTGCGGTGGCTCACACCTGTAATCCCAGCACCTTGGGAGGCTGAGGCAGAAGAATCACTTGAACCTGGGAGGCGGAGATTGCGGTGAGCCGAGATCACGCCACCGTGCTCCAGCCTGGGCAACAGAGGGAGACTTCATTTAAAAAAAAAAAGAAGAAAAGATTTTGCTTTGGAGGAGCCGGAAGTAAAGAAAAAAAAAAGAAAGGAAAAAATAAAACATTTTTAAAACACAAGAAATGTAAATAAAAAAGAAAAAAAATGGCAAGTGAGCCAATTTAGATAAGTATTAGGTAAATGTATTTGTCAGGATGGGTGGGGCTGCAGGTTACAGAAAACCTTGACTCAAATTGGCTTAAACCGTCTAGGGAGTTTTAACGTCCCAGGACCAGGCGTGCAGAACTAGTGTGTGGAGGGGACTCCAGGCTGGTGGCTCTGCCCTCTGTGTGAGCATTGCCCTTGGGGTTGTTTGTTGGGTGCATGAAGAATTTATAGGAAGAGGAAGGCCTGAAAGGAAGTTATGACAATGAAGTCGCTACATTGAGAGAGTTCCCTCTGTTCCCAACCATTTTTCTCATGGGCATCCTCTGTGCACACACACATGCGTGCACACACACACATGTGCACACACACACGCATGCACACACACATGCACACACACACACTCCCATGGGACCCAGCACTCTCATCCCTCACCCAGACCGAATTTGCCTTCTTGTTCTCCGGTTTGGACCCTGGTTTGCTGAATGCCTGGCCCTGTCGTGTGCCTAAGGATGGAATCTCTGACGCACATGGAAGGGTTGCGCTGTGGGTGGGAGGTGCGCCAAGAGCAGGGTGATGCGGTGATGAGCTTCTGCATCTGCCCATGTTCCTGTCACCTGAGGCCTTTCCCTCACCTTTTAGGGCCTGCCATGTGACCAGAGGGACCAAGGCTGCTTCCAGCCCCAACCTCCCATGAGCCTGGGAGTCCCATCTGAGAGGTCTTCCTGAGGCTACCACATGCCCACATCCGTCACAGCGAGTGCACCTGGGCCTGCGATGGTGCCCATCACTTGCTGGGTGGCAGGGAAGGTCACGGAGGATGGCCCTTGGCTGGTCCTACCAAGAATTTAAAGTGGAGCTCAGACCCTACAGCAGTGATTTTAAGGCGCTGCTGTAGCATCAGACCCACCATTCCAGTGCCAGCTCCGTCACCTGTGAGGGCATCAGTGTCAATCGATGTGAAATCGAACATCACAGGGTGAAGGTGGGAGTCGGGGCACTTGGTCCAGGTCTGGCCTGTCTGGATACCCCTCACACATGATTGTGTTACAAAATCTTTTGGAAACTGCCTCCCTGGAATTAAGAACAAAAGGTAGGCCGGGTGCAGTAGCTCATACCTGCAATCCCAGCACTTTGGGAGGCTGAGGCCAGGAGTTCAAGACCAGCTTGGGCAACATAGCGAGACCCTGTCTCCACAAAAATAAAAAATAAGAAACTGAGCATCGTGATGCTAGCCACTTAGGAGGCTGAGGCAGGAGAATCGCCTGAACTTGGGAAGTCAAGCCTGTAGTGAGCTGTGATTGCACCACTGCACTCCAGCCTGGGGGAGACCCTGTTTCCAAAAAAAGACCTGGTGCTACCCTAAACATCTCCAGTTTGTGTGCAAGTTTTGAGTGCCTCCTGAATGCCAGGTTTTAAGAGGGACGCCACTGTGAGTCTGACCGGGCACCCACCCCCAGGGAGCTGCCCTGCAGGCACCCCAGCTTTCCTGGGGAGCTGACCCGCAGACACCAGCGGTTACGAGCAGTTGTGCTGCAGAGCTTCTCCTTCTAGTTGAGTTCTGCAGCCAGCAGAACTTCCTGCATCCATGGAGCAATGTCCTGTGTCTGGTGTGTCCCTGACGGTCACCGCCAGCCACGTGTGGCTTTTCAGCATTTGGAATGTGGTCCGTGAGGCCCAGGAACCAAATTTTTCCTTTGATTTTATTTCAATAATTTAAATGTAAATAGCCGCATGTGGCTACCGTATGGATGGCGTGGCTCTATTGGGGGTGGGGAGGAGCAGGCGCGGTGGTGGAAGGCTCAGCTGATGGATGGTGTCCAAGTGTGGCCCTGAGGGATCTGGTGGGTCCACCGGGGAGGGAGGGAGGGAAGGGTTATTCCAGGAAAAGTGTGTCCTTTTCTTAAGCGAAGAAGGAGCCGGAAGAGCAGGGCCTGTTGACAATCCAGGGAACTTCTGGAGTGGCTGGTGCAGAAGGCGTGTTTTGAGGATGGAACAGGACGTTGTCCCAGGTAGGGGAAAGGCACTCTCCTGGGTGGGGTGTGTTCCTTTACATAGATGTGGTGTGTTTTCAATGCATTTTAACCTGGCGCCGTAATCATGACTGCTAACATTGATCAGCCCTGTGCCGGCCACTGTCATTCATTTGTTCATTCATCAGCTCTTTTGTGAGCTCCGGCTACTTGCTTGGGGAGGTGATCATAGCAGAGGAAGCCTTTGTTCCCCCAAACCTTACAGCTTAGTGAGGGGACAGCACTAGCAACCCAGCAATTGCTCAGCCACCCTCCCCTGTTGAGCCAGGGGAGACCCCGACAGTCCCCTCCTCCCAAGGCGTGGTCCAGAGATGCACGCACACCACCCCGAAAGCTTGGAGTCCGCAGCTTTTCCTCCCTCCTGGCCCTGGGGTAGCCGTGTGGGGTCGCGGTTTCTCAGGAGTGCGTTGTGGTGACATGGTTGGCGTGGCTACGTGGCTGCGAAGATCCATCAGCGGGCGTCCTCACCACTCACCGGCCCCGAGCCATGTTTTAATTTGCCAGTCTGTGGGTTTCCCATCCACGTATTCATCTAGATTTGTGTCAGGCGAGATTGCTTTTGTCGTCTCCGCCTGCTCATACACCCCTCGGCAGAGCCCCGTCCTCAGCGTTCTGCGTATGTGGCATCTGGTTTGAAAACCAAGTAAGGGCTGTGGTAGGTGACCCCACAAGGCCAAACCCCACTTGTCTCTCTCTTCCTCTGGCCTCAGCCAGGCTTCTGGGCTCGGGTGGAGAGGGCAGCCAGAAGGCTGGGATTCCCACTGGGGACCGCAGGGTTACTGCTGCTTACCCGGGGGGTGCTGTGCCCAGCTGCCATGACAGAAAGCCACACACTGGCTCAGCCACAGAAAGGGACGTCCTCGAAGTTCTGGAGGCCAGGAGCCTGACGTCAGGGTGGGAGCAGGGATGGTTTCTTCTGCGGCCTGTCGCCTGGACGTGTAAATGCCATCTTCCCTGTATGCGCAGGTCTGTGTTCACACCTTGTCTTCTTACCGGGACACCAGTCCTATTGGATGAGGACCACACAGGTGACCTCATTTGAACTTATTACTTCCTCAAAGGCTCCATTTCCAAATACAGTCACATTCTGAGGCCTGGGGGCTGGGATGTCAGCATATCAATTTTGGGAGGATGAGAATCAGCCCACCAGAGGTATCATTTTCCTTTTTTTTTTTTTTTTTTTTTTGAGACAGAGTCTCACTGTGCTGCCCAGCCCGGAGTGCAATGCTGGGATCTCTGCTCACTGCAACTTCTGCCTCCCGGGTTCAAGTGATTCTCCCACCACAGCCTCCCAAATAGCTGAGATTACAGGCACCCAGCACCACGCCTGACTCGTTTTTGTATTTTTAGTAGAGATAGGGTTTTGCTATTTTGGTCAGACTGGTCTTGAACTACTGACCTCATGATCCACCTGCCTCAGCCTCCCAAAGCGCTGGGATTACAGGGGTGAGCTACCATGCACTAAGTTTTTTTTTAGGCAGAGTCTTGCTCTGTTGCCAGGCCAGAGTGCAATGGTGTGATCTTGGCTCACTGCACCCTCCGCCTCCCGATTCGAGTGATTCCGCTGCCTCAGCCTCCCAAGTAGCTGGGACTACAGGCGTGCGCCACCACGCCTGGCTAATTTTCATAATTTTTGTAGAGATAGGGTTTCAGTATGCTGGCCAGGTGGTCTCAATCTCCTGACCTTGTGATCTGCCTGCCTCGGCCTCCCAAAGTGCTGGGATTACAGGCGTGAGCCACTGCTCCTGGCCCATTTTCCCTCTTTTTCAATTTGAAATGGATGCATCATATTCATCAGAACAGTTGCAAGCACACACCTCGTGCATTTCTAGGACCTGAGCTCATTGTGTTGTGGGGCCCTAGAGGAGAAACAGTGTGCCCAGCCCCCAAAAGCCTCCTCTGGCCCCCTGCCTAGGCTGCCAGTGCCCCGACTTCTAATGTCATCACTTAGTTTTTTTTTCTTTTGAGATGGAGGCTTGCTCTGTCACTTAGGCTGGGATGTAGTGACTGCATCTTGGCTCGGTGCAATGTCCGCTTTCAGGGTTCAAGTGATTCTCGTGTCTCAGCCTTCCAAGTAGCTGGGATTATAGGTGTACACCACCACTCCCAGCTAATTTTTGTATTTTTAGTGGAGATGGGGTTTCACTCTGTTGGCCAGGCTGATCTCCAACTCCTGACCTCAGGTGATCCGACCACCTCGGCCTCCCAAAGTGCTGGGAAGACAGGCAGGAGTCACGGCACCTGGCCTCTCTCACTTAATTTTTTGGAACAGATGATGTTACAGAGTGACCTACACAGGTGGCTTCCGCCCAGCCCCTGCTCTGTTTCTGCACCACCAGGGGAGAGTGGTGAGTTAGGACTGGATGAGGGTGAAGCCACCAGCTCCAGGAGGAGCACAGGGCCCTGGAGGGCTTTGTAGGAGCCTGCCTGTGATGGGGGAGGTGATTGAACTTCACCCTGAACCTCCAGCCATCCATGCCCCCAGCTGTGGCCTGGGTGGGTATCAGGGTGGGGCCTGAGGCCTCTAGAACATCCTGAGGGAGCTGCCTTGTGAACACTGGCAGTAGTTATCCAGACACAGCCTCTCAGGGCCGTGCGCTGGACGTGCTGGTGGCAGCTGGTGTGGTGGTCTATTTTTCCGTAGAGACTGAAATAAGCAGGCAGCTAATCATGCTTTGTCTTTTACTTGAACTGGGGCCCTTGAACTTGACGTCCAGCAGAAAGGTTGGTCACTGTGCCCAGCCTGGTGTCACGTCCTGGGGGATGTACAGTCATGCGTGTCGAGGTCTCTCCCCACCTCGCACATGCACCGGTCAGGCACACAAGGTTCATTGGTCAACAGCACTCCTGGTCACTGGCACCTGGCTGTCTGGGACACAGTGGATATGTGGGGTAGGGCTGGACAGAGGCAGGAACGGCAGGGAGAGGGACTTGAACCAGGACCTGAAGGAGAGGAGGGATCCAGGTGTAGAGAGGGATCCTTCTTGAGAAGAAGGGCTCACCTGGTGAGGGGAAAGACATGGACAGAAGCTGGAAGGCCGGGTAGAGTGGGGTTACTGTGTGACGGAGAAAGTGGCCTGCCCACATGACCGGCGTACGGGTTTGTGTGAGTGCACGTGGAAGCGAGGGGGCGGGGAGTTGGATCCATGTCGGGGACAGCTTCTGGTGGAGGTAGCAAGCTCCCGGCCATGGGAAGGCAGTGTCGGTGGGGTCACCAAGGCTGGGCCTTCAGAGGCTGCCTGAGTCTCACTCAGTTGCCCCTCAGAACAGTGGGGGAATGGCTGGCTCCCATTCTGTGTCCTGTTTATCTCAGGAGCCCCCAGCTCCACATACAGATACCAGGAGGAGCCAAGACCAAGGCCAGGACCCTCCCAGCCAGCTCCAGAGTTTGAAGGGGCCATCATCCTAGGTCACAAACCTGGAGGGTCCGAGCTCCGTTTGGCCGGCCACCCCGACCCTCCCTGTTGTCAGCAGATGCTTTGCAGGTGCCTGATGAGTGTGGAGAGACACTGAATGCAGGGCCTGGAGGCTCCATCTGAGGCCGTGTGCTGGCCCCAAAGGCCAGCGTGGGGAGCAAGGGCAGACTGGGCATGCTGCGTGGGGGACATGCGTGCTGTTACCGGCACACCTCCGCTGCCCGCCTGCCCCCTGGCTGCGTGCCATGAGCCTTATTCTCGAGGGTAAATGTGTGTGCGTGAGTCCCTTCCTCACCTCCATCAGAGACTGGAAAACTTGCAGGTGTTGGGAAGGGAGAGGAGACCCCCAACCCCCCACATCCTGATCCCTTCGTCCCCCGCAGACGGTTCCTCTGACAGAAGCTGACAAGAGCCATTTCGAAGATGGATTGATTCAATTTAGCACAAATTTTTGCTGGATTTGGTGACGTATGGCTCCCTGTTGGAACCACATTGAATGTGACTCCAAAGAGAGAGGCTTTATTAGGCCAGGCAGCGTCGAGCAGGTGGGGTCCGGGGGGAGGGCCAAGCACCCCCATGCAGCCACCATCAGATGCACCCGCCCTGGAGCCCCCAGGGCTCCAGCCTGCCCCTCGGCTCTCCCATCATTAGGGGGCCGCTCAGCCGCTCAGAGGAAAATGCTTTGTGAGCCGGCTTTTCATTATACTCCGGGGGCTGAATTTCCATTTTATTCCCAGAAGCAAAGTTTTGCTGCCGGGAGGACCCCACTGTGTGAGGCCCAGCACGAAAGACTTCTTCCCTCTGGGCTGATAAATTCTTAATGGAGGCTGCACTCCAGAGTCCCCTGGGCTCACTCACTGCCTCCCCCAGCCCAGGACCAGGGCCCCAGCCTCTGTGTGTGTGTGTGTGTGTGTGTGTGTGTTGGTGGGGCCTGCACCCACCTGCCTTGGCAGGGGCGCACATGGCAGCCATGCTTTGTGCCTGGAGCTGTGTGCCTGGGAACAGGCCCTGGGCTTGGTACCTCAGCAGGGGTCAGGGCTGTTTCCGAGGCTCTCTGCTGGAAGAAAACACTGGGAGGGAGGGGAACCCAGCCTTCTTAGGGAGGCACGCCCCCAAGTGTGGGTGCACCTAGCTTTGGTCTTGTAGGAACCCTTCCACAGCTCCCACCCACCATGAAGAGTGAAAGTCAGAGCCCCAACTGGAACCCCAGAGCTCCTCGAGACCACCGCAGGCCTCCTGCTCATCCTGCTCCCCGCACTGTGTACCCCACTCCAGCCTCTCAGATCTCATGGCTCCTGCCTCACAGGTCTCATGGTTTCTGGCTCACGGGTCTCATGGCTTCTACCCCAGGGCCTTTGCACCTGCCATCCCCTCTCCCTGGAGCGCCCTTCCCAGATCTGCACAAGCTTATGCTCCCACCTCCTCCCGGCCTTTATCCAAAAACAGCCGCCTTGACCGCCCTGTCAAAACTTGGGTCAAAAACCACGCAGTTCCTCTTCTGGCTTTGCTTTTCCACTTGTGTGCATTGCCCTTTTTTTTCCACTTCCCGTTTGAGATAGAGTCTTGCTCTGTCTCCCAGGCTGGAGTGCAGTGGCGTGATCTCGGCTCACTGCAACCTCCGCCTCTCGGGTTCACACAATTCTCCCGCCTCGCCCTCCCGAGTAGCTGGGATGCACACCACCACACCCGGCTAATTTTTTGTATTTTTAGTTGAGACGGGGTATTGGCCAGGCTGGTCTCGAACTCCTGACCTCGTGATCTGCTCGCTTTGGCCTCTCAGAGTGCTGGGATTACAGGCGTGAGCCACCGCACCCAGCCCTATGCATTGCTCTTTAACAGCAGGTACCCATAAGCTCCACGAAGACAGCAGCCGTGCTGTTTTCTTCACTCCTATGTCCCCGCTGCCCAGAGCAGCGCCTGGCACTCGGTGAACATTGGTTGGATGGAAGAGTTGCTGCTGGCCCAGTACCTGGCTTTCTGTGGCCATCTGAGCTGGACTCAGAGAAGCAAGAACCTGGAAGGCTTTTCCCTTTGTATGTGTGATAGGCTGAAAAATGGCCCAAGGCTGGATGTGGTGGCTCAGCCCTGAAATCTCAGCACTTTGGAAGGCTGAGGCAGGCAGATCTCTTGAGGCCAGAAGTTTAAGACCAGCCTGGCCAATATGGCAAAACTCCGTTTCTACTAAAAACACAAAAAGTAGCCAGACATAGTGGTACACACCTGTAATTCCAGCTACTCACGAGACTGAGACACGAGAATTGCTTGAACCCGGGAGGCAGAAGGTGCAATGAGCTGAGATCGCACCACTGCACGCCAGCCTGGGCAACAGAGCGAGACTCTCAAAAACAAAAAATGGCCACCCAAATGAGGCCCACGCCCTGATGCCTGGAATCTGTATACATGACCTTATTTGGAAAAGAGGTTTTTTCAGAGGTGATTAAGTTAAGGATTGGGAGATGAGATTATCCTGGAGTATCGAGGTGGCCTAAATGCAATCTCAGGTGTCTTCTGAAGAGACAGGCAGAGAGAGATTTGAGACACACAGGGGCTGGAGTGGTGTGGCCACAAGCCAAGGAAAGCCTGGAGCCCCAGAGCGAGAAGAGGCAGGAAGGCACCTCCCTAGAGCCTCCGCAGGGAGCGAGCCTTGTCTCTGCCTTGCTTTCAGCCCAGTGCTGCTGATTTCCAGCTCTTGGCCTCCAGAAGTGTGAGGAAGCTGTTCTGCTGTTTTAAGCCAGCACAGGGCAGGGACCCCTGCAGGCTGCTCGGAGGGCTCCGATCCCAGCCTCTCCATGGCTCTGTAGTTGGGATCTCCATGCAGGACTAGCGGAAGGTGCTTTGCAGTGGTGGGAGGTTGTGGGGGTGGATGCAATGTGTGGGTGGGAGCAGAGGGGAGAGAATTTGCACAAGGTGTAGGGAGCACTGTTCTGTGAGTCCAGAGCCCGGCTGGGCCCACCATGGGCATCGTTAAACCTCAGCTGTGAGGCAGGGGTGTGGCCCTGGGGTCATCCTCAGGCTCAGCAGAGCCCCCTCAACTCCCAGCCTGGACCCAGGCAGTATTCACTGGAGTTGAGACCTAGAGGGAACACAGCAGGCTGCTGTGAAGCGATTAGTGTGGTGGCAGGACCAGCCAGGCGCCGAGGACAGCTGTTGGGCCCCAGGACAGCATCTTGCACGGAGGCCTGGCTTCTCCAGAAGGGACTCCTCACTCGCTGTGCTTCTGTGAACCAGGGCAGCCCGTGCCACTCCCCAAATCCTGGCTGTGACATCTGTCTGCCTGGTGGGAACCCCACGCTTCAAAGTGCTCACGTGCTAATCCAGCCCCTTCCCAAGATTTTTTCGGGGACTGCTTTTGAGATGTGTGGTGTTTTCTTCCGTCTCTTTAGAGGCAAATGGCTGATTGATTGCTTTTCATCTCCTACTTTGAGTAGCTGTAAGAGCTACTTTATATAAACATCAATTACAGGCACGTAATAAATTAAGGGTCCCTCACACCGCACGCATTAGAGTCCACTCTGATATCAAAGCGCTCCCATCACCCAGGGAACCGGAGCAGCGAGTGCTGATGAGCCAGTGATGTTGGTGAAGACAGAGGCTCATTTAATTGCAGGTCCGAGAGGGTTGGGGATGGGGGAATAAGCTCCCCTGCTTATTCCAGCCTGCTGAGTCAAAGGGACAGCTGGGCAGCGGCACATCACCAGCCAGGGCCTTGGGGGAGTCGGAAGGGCCAGCTACAGCCGTGCTGTTCTACCCACCACGCTTTACCTGACCCTGAAGGCCAGCTGCTGTGGGGAGCTCTGGAAGCCCCTGGAAGCCCTGAAAATACTTCTGTGCCCTCGCCGCTGTCTGCTTTCTCCAGACCCGCAGCCTGAGTTTTGGGCCCTGTGGGCATCCCTATCACTGTGTCCTGTGGTCCATCAGCCATCTGGGCAGCGTCTTAGCTGGCCTAGCAGACAGCCTGGAGCCACACCTGACTCCTGCCATCTCTGCGTCCTGCCTTTTCTCTCCTGGCTCAGAGGTGGTGCCTGGGAGCATGAACCTGGGCTCCAGGCCGCCTGGTTCCTTGCCTCCCAGCTCAGCCACTTTGCAGCTGGGTGAGTTAAGGCCACTTGCCTAACGTCTCTGTGCCCTGTTTGCCCCGAGTAGTGTGGGAAGAACAGCCTTCACACAATGCTTGAAACAGTGTGGAGAGGCACTAGCCATCCTCACCATGGAGGCTCGTGCCGGTTCCCCTCCGCACTCGGGCACCCAGGACTTCCCTCTGTCACTAGCTACTTCCCCGCTGCTGCGCCTCAGCCTGAAAACACATTCCCAGGCTTCACCAGGCCAGCCCCTTCCTTGTTGCCTAGCTTCTAGAGGGAGTTGGGGGAATCCGCTGCCTCCAGGCCTCCCCCTCCTCCTCCAGGAAGCAAAAGGAATCCCGCCCAAATCCCCACAGCTGTCCTGGGCCTCCCACCTGGGCCATTCTTCCCTGTCCTCCTGAGAAAGGGCTGCTCTTGGAGCCCCTCCACCCCGGCCCCAGTGCAGACTGGGAGGGGGTCCCACACTCCTCCAAGCATCATAATCCCCCTGGGGCCAGGCACGTGGACAACACAGACATCGGGGTCCTGCCGAGGCCTCTGATTCTCTGGGCCAGGGCCCCGGGATCTGCGTCTGCGTTTCTGCTCCCATGCAGCGTGACTGCTGTGCGGGAGTCTTGCGTTGAGACCACTCCACATTCAATCCCTGGGGCCTCCTAAAGAAAACAAAAGACCCCAGGGTCCCCAGGTGTTTCCAGGGTGCACCATGCTGGAAGAAAGAGGGGGTCTCCCTGGGGTGCACAGCTCAGGGCTACTCACTCTCCCCACCTCCTCCTAGAAGACCCCCCTGCCCACCCGGCTTTCCTCCCCTGCTCTCCCTCCTCTCAGCCTCCATCTTCCCCTCTCTTCCTCTTCTTCTGTCTCCCCTCTCTCGTCCCGTTTCTCTTTTCCCCTCTTCCTCTCTCCTCTTCCTCTCCTTCTAGTTGAGTCTCAGGAGCCCCGAGGGCTTCCCTGGAAACACCTTTGCGCTGCTGCCCGCATTTCCCCCTTCGTGGGACCCCCGCATCCCCTGCACGCTCTGAGTTCTGCCCCCAGGATCCTGCCTGCTGTTGAGTCCCCTCAAGAGGGCAGCTCCTGGGGCTTCCTCGGCTCTGGAAGGAGGGCAGGGCAGTCAGGCCTGGAGGTGGCAGGCTTGGCTGTGTAGCCCCCTTGCCTGGGAGAGTGACGCCGCAGAAGACTTGGCATGGCCTCTGGGAAGGCGGCCAGCCCTGCTCTTCACCCGGCCGGCTCCTCACACAGGTGGCCAAGCTCGCGCTGTGCCCACTGTCCTTGGGAAGGGCCTCTGCTGCGGGCAACCTCTCATTCCAGGATAGAGGTTTCCCAAGGCCAGATGACACGTCTAGGCCCCAAGTGCCTGTCCTCTGCCTGCCCCTTGCCTGGGGGTGGTCAGGGCCTCGGTGGGAGGTTCCTGAGCCCCCTACAGCTCCTCTCCCACTCCCTGCAGGGCAGGCTGGTGAGTCAGAGGCTTGGCAGGGATGTGTGTGCGTGTGCACACGTGTGTGTTTGCCTGTACATGCGTGTGGGCATGTATTTTTGTGTTTGTGCATGTGAGTGGGCATGCGTGTGTGTGTGTGCAGGCATACCCATGCACACATGTGACTATCTGTGTGGGTGGATGTGTGTACAGGTGTGTGTATGAATGCCGGCATCTGGATGCGTGCGCACACGTGTCGGGGGCACTCCGCCTCCGGGGACCACAGGAGCCAGCCTCGCCACTCCCACTGCGCCTCACTTTGACGAACAAGCCCTGATATTTCCCAAGCAGCATTCCAGCTTTCTGAAATCACTGTTTCCATCTGCGGGTGCCCGCCTCACCTCTGCCTCCATCCCTGTCCCGGGGGCCTGCACTCCAGCCTGGGGGCAGTGCCTGGGGAGCCAGGAGCCTGCTGGTCTCAGCCCACACTCCCCTGCGGCCCCTCCTGCCAGCCTCGTGGGCCGTAGGCTTCCGTGCTTGGTGGCGTTAAGTAGCAGGCTGGCAGTGACTGAAACACAACTGCTCCTTTAGCTTCGGGGCCTGGGGTCACCCTGAGAGCCTGCTGATGAGATCTGGCAGCGGGTGGGAGGAGGGACGTGAGGGAGGGCAGGAGCTCAGAAAGAAGGGCCAGAGGCTGGTCTCCGCTCAGCCTGTGCCCTCTCAGGACTCAGGGGCGGCAGTGGCCCAGGGTGGGCCAGGCAGTTTTCTGTGTGAGGGGAGGTTGCCTGAACAGGTTGGTGGCGTGGAGGGCGGGGCTAGAGATGGGAATGCCCCTGATGCCTTCCAGGGCGCCTGCAGCTGGGCTGTGCAGAGCTGAGGTCTGAGGCTAGAATGGGGTGGGGTGGGAACATTGGAACCCACCCCAGTGCTCTTCAGTGGCCCCCAGCACACGCGGACACAGCGCTTTAAGCAGCTTAGAAACCAAGGGGAGGAGCCTGGCTCCTCCTGCCTCTTCTACCGAGGCCTTACCCTGCCCTGCGCTGCTGGCTGTGGCCAGCGGGTGTCCCCACCCGGAGCCCAGGATGCCACTCTCTGCCGTCTCAGCACTGCACACGGTGGGAGGGGCAAGCAGGGGACTGGATGGCGAGGAGACGGGAAGAGGAGGAGTAGATGCCGGGGCTGGGAAGGGAGGCCTGGGGCAGCGGCGTCCCTGGGCTCCGCTCCAGTGTTGCCAGAGCTTCCCCAGAGCTAAGTCTCTGGCCTGCTGGGGACAGATGGTTGCATGTGAGCCTCACAGGGACCAGCCCCCTGGAGTACTGACTCCTGGGAGGCCTGGGGACGGGGGCGGAGCTGGGCTTCGACCTGGTGCCAGCACCTGTGATGGCAGGATCTTGGGCAGGCCGCTGCTGTACCTGGGACCTGTGACAGAGTCTTAGACGGTGCCGGCACCCACTCACCAGAGTTCTAAGGGGTGGGAGGCGGGAATGTTGGAGTGTGGTGTGGCCTGGGGTGGGAGATATTTCAACAATGATTAAATATTCTCTGGAGATCAACCTGGGCTACACAACAAGACCCCCATCTCCACAAAAAATCACAAAAATGAGCCAGGCATGGAGGATCTCTTGAGCCCAGGAGGTGGAGGTTGCACTGAGCCATGATGTCGCCACTGCGCTCCAGCCTGGGCAACAGGGGAGACCCTGTCTCAAAAAGAGATGAGATGGAGTCTCGCTCTGTCACGCAGGCTGGAGCACAGTGGCGTGATCTCAGCTCACTGCAACCTCTGCCTCCCAGGTTCAAGCAATTCTAATGCTTCAGCCTCCTGAATAGCTGGGACTACAGGTGTCCACCACCATGCCTGGCTGGCTTGTATTTTTAGTAGAGATGGGTTTCACTATGTTGGTCAGGCTGGTCTTGAACTCCTGACCTTGTCATCTACCTGCCTTGGCCTCCCAAAGTGCTGGGACTACAGGTGTGAGCCACTGCGCTTGGACAAAAAAAAAAAAAAAAAGTTTTTAAAATTACACTAGACTCAGTTTCCCCAGCTGTCAAATTAGAGAAATGAACCAGGAGGTGGTCCGGATCCTGTCTAAGGCCTCCCTGTCATTGTTTCCACCTCCATGAGGAGCCAGCTGCCATTTGTAGCATTACCACTCATCAGGGCGTGCAGCTTGGCGTGGGGCTGTGTCCTGGTTTTTGATGTTCCCGGTGGGTAAGGGCTTCTGCCTTCACTGAGTGCAGGCTGTGTCCCCCTCGCTGGGGAGATGAGGAAGGCAGCCTAGGCACACAGGCCATCGTATGCTTCCCTCCTGGTGTCTCTGAGGGAGATGGGAGGAGATGGGGTCTCCCGAGGACACACTCAGGGACCTAGGTTCTAGCATAGCTGTGGGTCCTTGGCCCTGCCACTTAGCCTTCCTGTGCCACAGCTTTCTCATCTGTGAAATGGGGCAGTACAGCTGCCGGTGACCAAGTGAGCTCCGCACATGAAAAGCTTCCAGCAGACCCCTGGAGAGAGTAACACATGAGTGCCCGTATGTGTCATCTTGTACGGAGAGAAGACACTGGAGCCGCAGCCCGGAAGCTTCCACCTGCTCTCAGGCCTTGTGCCGAAGCCATGTGCCTGGAGAGAGTGGAAGTGGCTGACCCCCGGGCCCCCGAATCCCACACTTCCCTCCAGCCCCCCCCGCCTAAGCGCGAAGCTCGCCCCCGCCTCCAGCCCCGGCAGCTTTTTCTCCTTTTCTTTTCTCGTTTTATCTCGCCAGCAGAACATCTTGCAGTCGGTCATTCCATTTCATTTCTGGTCTTCGGAGAGTGACATTTACATATTAATATTTTCTAAGGGAGCCCCGTGCGCAGAGCCAGCGCCCGCCTCGTGGCCTCACATACTGTGCGGGAGATAAAGCCGGCTCCGCCGTGAATAACGACACACAGAGCCGTGTGGCCGCGAAAGGCCTCGCATGTGCCCTGTCAGCGTGTGGCGGCTTGCCGCAAGGCTGATGGAGCGCCCCTCTCCCCTCCAAGGTTTATCTCTACTCACAGAGGACGAGTGCTTTGTCAGGGGCTCTGCCTCCCTGTCGCTTCTCGCTGCTGGCCCCGAGCCGGGAGCCAGGGATGTGGCTCCTGGCCCAAGATGCCCTGACAGGTGCGTCTGCTGAAACTGGGCACAGCCTACCAGTGCCAGCCGGGTTATCACTGCCCTGCAGAGGCTGCTGCCATGGCCCTGCTATCCCCGGCCACCCAGACATCTGTGCCTGCAGGCCCAGGTCCAGTGACCCCATGGCAGGGGACTTTGGCTGTACCCCATGGCGTCAGTTTTCTCTGGGTGTGAGGGTCTGAGAGAGAATGCAGGGGGTCACCAGGTGCGGTGGCTCAAGCCTGTAATCCCAGCTTTTAGGGAGGCAGAGGCGGGAGGATAGCTTGAGCCCAGGAGTTCGAGACCTGCCTGGGCAATACAGTGAGACCCCGTTCTCCACAAAAGGGAAAAAGAAAAGAGAGAATGCAGGGGGTCTCTGGGTGATGAGGGCGCCCACCGCGGATGGGGCAGGTTGTGGAAGGAGCTATGGAAAGGAGCCACAGGGCGGTGCCCTGACCACTTGGCCGTGACTGTCCTGTGTGCTGTATCTGCATCATTTCATTCGCTGTTATGCAACCATCCGCGTTCCATCAGAGGAAACCGAGGCACAGAAATGACTTGGCCGAGGTCACACGGCTGGGAGCCAAGGCTGGGCTGCTGAGGGTCTTCAGGGTGGGTCTCGTTCAGCTTCGGGCCCCAGCTCTGCCTTCGGCCAACAGTTGCTCTTTCTGAGATTCTGTGTCCCCAGCTGTCAATGGGGACAGCACAGTACTGCGTCTTATGCATTGAGGAGACTCAGAGTCAGGCTATGAAGCCAAAATGTGGTGTGGAAATCACCCAGTGAGCAGGGGATGTGCCCTCAGGTGTGCCCAGGGCCGCTACCGTGGGTTTAGCACCCCTGTGGTATAGAAAGGACCTATCCTTACACAAGACTGGCACCTGGCACTGTGAGATGCCCATGTAGAAAATAAGGGCCTTTCTTGCCACCCAGCTCAGGCTCACACCTGGGCCCCCAACACGGACCCCCGTCCTGTCCCTCAGCCAGCTCATTTTTTTCTTCTCTGGACCTGGATCCAGGCAGGACCTTGTGGTGCTGAGGAGTGCACACTGGACCCGTCCCCCTGGGTTCAGATCCCAGTCCCTCCCCCACCATGTGTGACCGCAGGTCACTTTTCCTTTTGTGCCTCAGTCTCTCCTCTGGACAGAGTAATGAAGCCGCTACCTCACAGGGATCTGTGAGGGTTAAATGATGTACTGGGTATCAAGTGTTGGAATCACTTAGGTTCTAGGTATTTGTTCATGCTTTCACCTTCGTCACCTTCACCACCACCACCATCACCACCATCACTATCACCTTCACCACAGTCTCCATCACCTTCACCACCACCATCACCATCACGACCATCATTATCATCACCATCGTCACCACCGTCCTCATCACCACTACCGTTTGTCATTGTCATCGTCATTCATGCCTAAGGAGTCCACGTGCTCCCCTTTCTTCCTGAGGCCAGTGCCCTGGGATTTGGAAAGCCTGGCTGAGGGTGAGGAGCAGGAAGGTAACTTTCTCTCATGCTCTCTATTCTTGGGAAAGGGTCCCAGAGGCTTCCCCTGATGACCCAGTGTGCTTTGGGGCTTCCGGCCTTTCTGGGTGCACAGGGAGACTGACTTAGTCAGCTCAGGCTGCTATAACAAAATACCACGGATCAGGAGGCTTAACAACAACAGAAGTGTATTGCTTCCATTTCTGGAGGCTGAAAGTCCAAGATCAAGGTGCTGGCAGATGAGCTGTTTGCTGAGGGCTCACCTTGGGGATCATGGACGGTGTCCTCTCACTGTGTCCTCACATGGTGGAAGGGGGGGCCTTTAACAAGAGCTTGATCCCATCGTGAGGGGTGTGCTCTCATGCCACAGTCACCACCAAAGGCCCCAGCTCCTAATGCCATCACTTCAGGGGTGAGAATTTCAACACAGCAGTTGGGGGCAGGGGACACAAACATTTGGATGGTCATAGATCCCCTGAGATAAGACATGGAGGGTCTCTGAGGAATCTTCCTGCCCCTGCTGCTCTTTTTTTTGAGATGGAGTCTTGCTCTGTCACCCAGGCTGGAGTACAGTGGCACGATCTCTGCTCACTACAACCTCCACCTCCTGGGTTCAAGTAATTCTCCTGCCTCAGCCTCCGGGATAGCTGGGATTACAGGCGCCCGCCACCATGCCTGGCTGATTTTTGTATTTTTAGTAGAGATGAGGTTTCACCCTGTTGGCCAGGCTGGTCTTGAACTCCTGGCCACAGGTGATCTGCCCGCCTCGACCTCCAAAATTGCTGGGATGACAGGCGTGAGCCACGCACCCAGCCCTGCTCCTGTTTCTATTTCCAGTCTCTCAGGGGCCAAGACTCCCCAACACACACGCACATTCTGTTTTTCTGATTTTATGCCAGAGAAAAGGGCTTTGTGGCTCACAGCGGGGACCAGCCTCAGGGGAAGGAGAAGCAGGGCAGTGTCCTAGGTGCAGGACCAAGGACGGAGTGGGCCTGGTCCCACCAGCCTCTGACAGCTGGCCAGCACCGCCCTGGATGGAGGTGGCTTGGCAGAGAGACTGGTCGAGCAGGTCTTGGCTTGGGGCTGGAAGGTCTCAGCTGGGGTTGAGGAGCCTTTGGGAGCCCAGCGAGCCGGTTTGTCTGGGTTCTTTGCGAACATCTCAGAGATCAACACGGTCACTGCTGACACGCTGACCTCCAGGCTGCACCTCTGTCTTGACCAGTGCCCAGAGGCCTTCGACCCCTGACCACTGATTGCCATCCAGTGATACTTGGTGTGGTCCTGGGGCAGGGTCAGAGATCAGAGGCACCGCCGCCAGGCCTGGGAGCTGGTTTTCTGTTTAGATTTAAAGACATAAACCTGAAGAGTGACCCTGTGCCTGTACTTAAAACTCACCTTGTGCTCACCTTTGTAGAAGAGGAGCTGGAGCCCAGAGCAAGTTTGTGAAGCAGCCGGGATGGGGGTCCGAAGCTCCTGCCTCCGATCCAGTGCGGTCCTCCCACCCCAGCCTCTCAGGGCACACGGGCTCTCCTCCTGCCTGCTTCAGAATCCTGCCCAGGGCCAGGCCTGTGGGCATCAGGAGGCCGGGGTTTCAGGCCTCAGCTTTACCTGCCGTAGTTCAGCTCTGGGCATGTTTGGGTCCTCTGTGGACCTCGGTATCTTCTGCTTTGCAGTGGTGTCCCTGAAGTCCCCTTCCAGCTCAGGCATCCTTCCCTTGCAGTCAGTAATGTGTGTTTGCAGCCTCCGTTTTCCTCGGCATCTGAGCAGCAGCTAAGGGGTTTCCAGCTCCCTCCTGGAGGGGCAGGAGGGTGTCGTGTGGAGGGCAGGGGCCTGGCTGTGCACTGGAAATGCCCCGAGAGGGGCCAGCCTCTTCTAACTGAGTGTTCTCACCCCATAAAATCCGGAGCGCGTTGGCACTCGGCCCAGGGGGTCGTGAAGGGTTTCCACATGACTGTTTTAAGATCCTCTGCTAATGAGGGCCCGGTGATGCCAAGTGTTCCCATGACAGAGCGTGCCAGCATGAAGCTGGGCCCTGCTCACAGAAGCCAGGGGCATCTTCTAGCTGCAAAGATGGCAGCAGAAGCAGCCTCCCATGGGAGCCTCTCCAGAGCCTCCTAGAAACTCCAGGAGCCCCATGGGAAGGTGGTGTTTGGAAGCCAGGCAGGCATATCTGGGTGGGTGGCAGCACTAAGGATTTAATGAGATGATCACCAGCCCCCACCCACCCAGCCTTAGTGATGCCTGAGGAACTGGGGCTACCCCGCTCCTACCCCCACAGTCCCAGATGAGTTGTGGGATTGGCTGGGCCGATGGCTTGTCCAGTATCCCGGTCTCTTCCCCTGCAGTGCGCCCTTCCCCACGCCTGCCCGAGCTATGGTCAGGGCTGTCAGGGCTGGTTCAGGTATAAAAGATGCCCCAGGCCGGGCGCGGTGGCGCACACCTGTAATCCCAGCACTTTGGGAGGCTGAGGCAGACAGATCACGAGGTCAAGGGATCAAGACCATTCTGGCCAACATGGTGAAACCCCGTCTCTTCTAAAAAAACAAAAATTAGCTGGGCGTGGTGGCACACACCTGTAATCCCAGCTACTCGGGAGGCTGAGGCAGGAGAATCGCTTGAACCTGGGAGGCAGAGGTTGCAGTGAGCTAAGATCAAGTCACTGCACTCCAGCTTGTGCAACAGAGAGAGACCCCGTCCCAAAAAAAGAAAGAAACAAAAAAGATGTCCAGAGCCTGGGCCCACCCGCCAGCTCCCCGGACACAGCCCTCCCTCCCCTCCCCCACCCAGCCCTCCCCATGTCCTTCTGGGGTCAGCACGACCCCCTCCCTGGCAGAGAAAACTTTCCTGCGCACCTCCTCCAACCGACTTGCCCCTGCGTGTCTCATGGGGGTGAGAGTAACCAGTGGTGCTATTCTGAGGACTGCCTGTGCCTTCAGCCTTAGCTCATCTGCGGCTCACAAAGAGGGGATAATTCCCACCCTACAGATGGGGAAACTGAGTCACCTGGCAGTGACATGACTTGCCCAAGGTGCATAGCAGGCCGGCTCCAAGTCTGTGAGTGCGAGGGCATGAGTGGGTGATTGTGTGGGTGTCTGTGTATTGTGCAAAGTGTTGGAGTTTTACTGTGTGTATGTGTGTGGTGGTGCTGTGGTGTGAATGGGTGTTGGATATATGTATAAGTGTCTTAGGAGTGTATTGTATGTGCATATGGGTAGCTGTTGTGTGACTTTGTTGTGTGCATGGCTGTGTGTGTGATTTTTGTGTTTGTGTAGTTGTATGTGCATGTGACTCTGTGAGCTGTGTGGGAGTATGTTGTGTGTGAGATTGTGCATTGTGTATGAATATGACTATGTGGATGTGTGTGTATGTCACGTGTGTTGTGTGACTATGTGTGCATGTGATTGTGTTGTGTGTGAACTGTGTGTGTGGTGCCTGTGGTTGTGCATGCCCAGTGTGTGTGCATGTGGCTGTGTTTGTGAGACGTGTGTTGTCTGCTTGTGGTTGAGACCTGTGTCTGTTGTGTCTGTGTGTGTGTGCCTGTGTGTGAAACCTGTGTGTGTTGTGTGCGTGTGCCTGTTTATGCATGCTCTGTGTGTGTGTGTGTGTGTGGCTGTGAGACCTGTGTGTGTTGTGTGTGTGTGGCTGTTTATGCATGCCCTGTGCATGGTTGTGTGAGACCTGTGTGTGTGCCTGTGGCTGAGACCTGTGTGTGTGTGTGTGCACATGCATGTGGTTGTGTGTGCCCTGTGTGTGTGTGGCTGTGTGTGAGATTGTGTGTGCATGCCTGTGTGAGACCTGTGTGTGCATGTGCGTGTGTGCCTCTGGTTGTGGGTGCCCTGTGTGTGTGTGTGCATTGTGCACGTGTGCCTGTGGTTGTGTGTGCCCTAGGTGTGTTGTGCATGTGTGCCTGTGGTTGTGTGTGCCGTGTGTGTGTTGTGCACGTGTGCCTGTGGTGGTGTGTGCCCTGTGTGTGTGTGTGTATGCACGTGGCATCGTGCCTTTTGCGCCCATCCAGCAGAACTCCCTCTCCTGCCTTCGTTAAACCTCATCTCTGTCCTCCCAGTTTGGTTAAACCCCATCACCGTCCTCTGTGCTCAGGACGGTGCTGGATAAATGTATTTCGGACTGTCGCCTGGAAGAGCCTTGGGGTTGGGAGGAGCTGGCCACACTCCCCAGGTCAGGGAGAGTCTGCAGGGACTGGGGAAGGAGCCAGGGCAGGGCCAGGAAGGAGGCGGGGCTGAGGAGCCCGCGGGAACCGCCTCCCAGGGCTGGGGCTGATGCTGTTCCAGGGGACTGACGGACAGAGCGGGCCCTCCTCTTGACCGCCTATGCCCCCAAACCTTCCCTGGGTTCCAGTGTCACCCCAGGTGGGCTCCAGACATGGGAGACCCGGGGAGTCCTGGCTGCCGGGCCTGGGTAGCTCAGTGTAGGTGTCACATTTTCCCCAGCGGAGGGGCTTGCCCTCAGGCAGCTGTGGTTCACAGCCAGATGCCTTGGGCTGTTGCCTGGAGGGCAGTGCTGCCAGAGGTGGGGACAGACTGGCCCAGACCGAGCAGCAGGGGCAGGAGAGCGCGGGAGGGGGCAGCCGACTCCCTCCATTTCCGGCCCACTGAGGAATGCCTTGGGGAGAGGAAGGCTCTTGGGGTGTCACTGTTTCCCAGACCCCGGTGTGCCTGCCTTGAGCGCTGCCTCCTGAGAGGAGCGTCTAGGGCCAGCAACCACCGCCAGGAGCCCCTCATCCCTGATTTCCGGGGCCTGGGTCTGGGGGCCGGTTAGGTGGGCGGACTACATGTCCAAGCCTCCTCGATCTGACTCCTGTGCTGTGACTGCCTACAGGTGGCTGGCTCTCTCTGGCTGGCAGACTGGTGGCCGAGGTCTTTGCCCTTTGGATGTCAGCGGAGGTGACGTGGGGTGGCGGGGATGGGAAGAGCTCTGGCCTTGAGACCTCAGGGCACCTCAGATGTGAGCCCAGTCCTGCTGCTTGCCAGCTGTGCATCTTCAGGAAGGGAGCTCTGCCTCTCCAGGCCTCTGCCTGCTCGTCTAGAAATGGGGCTGCCTGCGACGCTCAGAACAAGATGGCGAAGACACGAGGGCTCCTAGATGCCAGCATGGCCGCCGTGGCTGTGGCAGTTGTCAGTTGGGACCCTGCTCCTAGGCCAGTAGCACCCCTGGGTCCTGCAGTCTTCTTCCTGGGGCTTGCCACATCTGGGAGGGCGGGGTCCAAGGGGAGCTGAGGGATGCTGAGGCCTCATGCCCCGGGTGGGGAGGGGCTGTCAGCCTTAGCCAGGAAGCCGGGTATGTGGACACTGTCCCAACCTGTTCGCATTCCTGGGCCAGGAAGCCTGAGGCCAGGCCTGTAAACATGAGGGGAGAGGGCACAGGGGCCGGTTAGCTTCCCCCGAGGATCATCTGATAGCCTCATTGCATCCTATATGGGTGGGGGTAGGGGCGGGACGCTTACATCTAAGGAAACTGAGGCAGCAGATTCACGGTCTTGGGCTTGTCTGCAGTAGCCCTGCGTCTTCTGTGCATCGCTGGGCTCTCTGGAGGCCCCCGAGGCCACGGAGGCTGCCAGGAGTGAGCCCAGCAGGATTAAACACGAATGAGTGAGCTCCCCCAATGCCCGCTTCCCCTTTCCCCAAACAAACAACCTGCCCCCTGGGGTGATCTGGCCGCCTCAAGTCTCACCCACCACCAGCAGCCTCTGCTGCAATCAGCCCTCACGGTTGCGTCACCACGCCCGCTTACCCGGGGGGTTTCGCCAGCCTCCTGGCCTCCGAAGGGAACCTGAGGCCAGTGGGCCAGGGGGTAACTGGCCCCTGGCCGGCCCAGTGGTTTCTTCGGCCAGGGGACACCTTGGCAGCAGCTGCCCCTCTGCCTGCAGCTGGCTCCTCTGGCCCACTTGACCCCCACAAATAATGGTGAAGTGACCACCAGGGCCACAGACAGCCCCTCTCCTGGGATCAGCGCCCCTCTCCCTGCTGTGGACACAATGTGGCTGGCTCAGCCCAAGGGCAGGGCGACTGTGGGAGAGTAGTTGTTGGTGTAGTTGTCGTCTGCCTGGCATCTGGGAGATCCAGGGGGCTGAGATGGAGCGAGGGGACCAGGCCGGCCCAAGACTTCCTTGTTTCTTTTTTTTTTCTTTTGAGACGGAGTGCAGGGCGATCTGGGCTCACTGCAACCTCCGACTCCCAGGTTCAAGTGATTCTCCTGCCTCAGCCTCCCAAGTAGCTGGGATTACAGGCATGAGCCATCATGCCCAGCTAATTTTTGCATTTTTTAGTAGAGATGGGATTTCACCATATTGGCCAGGATGGTCTGCATCTGACCTCGTGATCCGCCCACCTCGGCCTCCCAAAGTGCTGGGGTTACAGGCGTGCGCCACCGTGCCTGGCCAGACTTCTTTGTTTTGTGGTTTCTCTCCTATCCCACTCACAATGCCCGGGGTAGGCTGGCAGGCTTTCCTTTGGGGGTCAATGCCTCATGATGTAGGAGCTGACCCCCCAAATGGGGGCTGTTACTGCCCACATGCCTGGGGACTAGTTAACATCACAGAGCCCAGGCTACAGAAGTTACCCACCTTTGGGGGTTTCATTTGTTCCTCAAGGGGCAGTGTGTTTTGTGATGAGACCACAGACTTTGCCACCAGTGTGTCTGGGCTCAATTCCTGTTCCCACAGTTGCTAGCTGTGTGACCCCAGACAAGCTGTTTAACCCCTCTGGGCTCCAGTTTCTTCCTATAATGCAGGGTTAGTCACAGGACCTGCCTGCCTCCTAGAGGGAGCACTGGCCGCCGTGGGTACCTCACCGATGGTGGCTGAGCCTGAGCCCGTGGCCCTCCGGCCTCCCCGCAGCCTTTTAGGACACCAGCCAGCAGCCTTGGGTTGGCTGCATGGACTTTGCTGGGGTGGAAAGGCAGGAACTTGCCAGATGTCTCCAGCAAGGGTCCGGGGACCATGCACCTTTCCCTTTGTCCCCTAGGTCCTGGCTCCTGGGTGCAGACAGTCCCCACCCGGTACAGCTGCTGAGAGACAGGCACCTGAGCCTTACACCTGACTTCCAGCCCACCAGCCAGACATCTCTGCCACCCATACCCTGGGCTCAACAGCAAGCCACATTCAGTGAGCACCTACTGTGTGCCAGACCCAGCTCCCCACAAGGGATTAGCTTGAGAACTCTCTCCGCAGCTCCCCCAGATAGGGACTCACTGTTCCCTTTCGCCACCCGTAGTGATGGGGCCTACAGGGCACTGCTGGGGACCCAGGCTGCCATGCCACTGGCCCCAGACCCTCAGGAGCTACAGAAGTAGAGTGTCAGGCCGGGCGCAGTGGCTTATGCCTGTAATCTCAACACTTTGGGAGGCCGAGGCAGGTGGATCACGTGGTCAGGAGTTTGAGACCATCCTGGCCAATATGGTGAAGGTTGGGCCACTGCTGTCCAGCCTGGGTGATAGGGTGAAACTTTGTCTCGGGAAAAAAAAAAAAAGAAGTACAGAGTGTGTGCCCCACTGTTGGCGCGGGGTGAGAAGAACAGCCAGTCCCCCACGTGCCAGCAGCCAGGACTATTGGCATCCAGGGCAGAGGGGTCTGGAAGGGTCAGGCTGTGGGGAGAGAGAGGTGGGTCCAAGGGCAGGGGCTGCCTGGGAGCGAGGCTGGAGTCAGCCGGGCAGGCCCGAGGGACACGGGGTGGGTCGAGCAGTACAGAGAGGACAGTTGTTATAGGCAGGGTGGAAAGCAGGGATTGGGGGGCGGGGCCACCTGCCCAACATCAGGGATCTGGGCTCAGGTCTACACCACCTGCCAGCCTGGCTGCCTGTGGCTGCATAAGAGAATTCAACCCAGCCACCTCTCCTGTCACTTTTGATGATGGATAAAGACATCCGCTCGCTCTCTCACAGGCGACCAGAGCCGATAATTAGCTTTTAACCTGTCCCCACCGTTAACTGGAAAAGGTCACCATTTGTTCCAGGGAGCTGCTAGTGTATAAAGAACTGAACACGGCCAGTTTTGTTCAGGATGAATTAAGACTTGTAAATGTAAAATGAGTTCATCTGTTTAATTAAGTAGCAGCAATATGGATGTTAAATTAAGCTCACAGTGGAAGTGCCAAAACCATGTTGTAAAAATATTGTCCCTCGTGCAGGGATTTGGGGAAGGGGTGGTCCTATCTCTGCCCTCGCCTGCCCGGTCAGGATGATGCGGACGAGGCCCTGACCCGAGCCTTATCTCCTCCGTCTTCCTGAGCAGCGGCCTGACTCCAAACCCAGGGAGCTGCAGCCCGGCTCCTCGTGCCTCCCTCTTGGGAGGAGCTGTTGCCCGGGCCTCTCTCCCCGCAGGTCTGGCCTCGCCCACCTGTGCACACGCGTGTATTGCAGGGCACCATGTGAGGCAGATGATTGATGGGAAGGCCGCTGGCCCTGCTGGGAGGGCGGGGAGCTGAATAGGCAATGCTGAAGAGACTCACCCTCAGAAGAAGCCCTCCTGGGGAAGAAGCTGGGCTGGGATGGACCAGGGTTATGGGGAGGCGGGGGTTGAGGATGAGGGCAGCGTGCCCACAGCTGGGGCCAGAGCCAGGCTCTTGACCCTCTTCCCGGCTGCACAGCCATTGCCAAAAAGGCAGTCGCTCTGTGCTGGGAGGCGGTTCCTTCCCATGCACCCCAAGGCACCCTGCCCCGGAGAGGGCTTGCAGCAGTCAGTGCAGTGCCATGACCAGCAGCCTGTCCTGGTGGGGGAGGTGGGGTCAGTAGTGGGCTGGGGACAGGGGGCTGACCGTGCAGCCTGTGCTCTGGAAGAGAGTGCACGGACCTGCCCACAGCGATGGGTGTGGAGTGCGTGAATGGCAGCACAGACATATCCAGGAGTGACTGTCGGAGGAGGGGTTAACTGGTGGAAGTGGGAACAGAGTCAGGGAATGTTTTCTAAAGTAGGGGATTTCCTCACTGGATTTTGAAGGATGGATGGGAGTTTGCCTGGTAGGTGGGAAGGAGTCCATTCCCGGAAGGGAGGGAGGAGCAAGTGCGTACATGTGTTCTCACACTCCAGCAGTTCATGACCAGGAGGGACGGGGCAGCTACAGAGGTGGGCAGGGGTGTGAGGGGCTCAGCATTAGTCGAAGCAGCTCACACAGGCCTGGCAGGGAACCCTTCAGCCATTGGCACTGTTCTAACCAGCTCTGTTTTGACCTGGGTGCGTGGCCATGAGCTGAACAGACAAGACTCCTGCCCCCGTGAAGCGTGCAGTGTAGTGAGAGCCTTGAACTAACAGATAAATAAATAAATCTGTGTTAGGTTTGATGGTGAAAAGCAGTATGGTGAAGATGTAATGGAGTAAGAAGGATTGGGGGACGGGGCAGGGATGACTGGAGTTTTTTGTTTGTTTTTTTGGGTCGAGGTCTTGCTGTGTCACAGGCTGGAGTGCAGTGGCATGATCCCGGCCCACTGAAGCTTCAGCCTCCTGGGTTCACGCGATCTTCCCACCTCAGCCTCCCCGGTAGCTGGGACTACAGGCATGTGCACCACCAGCCCCAGCTAAGTTTTTTTTTTAATTTTTAATAGAGATGAGGTCTCATTATGTTGCCAGAGCTCGTCTCAAAATCCTGCTTTAAGCGATCCTCTGGCCTCAGCCTCCCAAAGTGCTGGGATTACAGGCTGAGCTACTGCACCCAGCTGTGGATTGCTGTTTTTGTTTTGTTTTGTTTTTTTCCAATGGGGTGGTCAGGAAGGGTCTTCTCATACCCTTTGGCAGAGCACAGAAGAGACAAAGGGTGGTGGGATGTCCTGTCGTCTGTGGAAGTACACGTTCATGCCTCTTTTTCCAACCTGATTATTGATAAAGCCCTTTCTGGTCCTATGGATGCCTTGTGGAGAAGGTTAGGCAAAGGGAAGAGCCGCTGCAGAGGCGCGGGGGCGGGAGTGAAAGCCAGGACATCAGCCAGTGGGAGGAAGATAGCTCGAGACCCCAGAGGCCATTGTAAGAACTTGGCCTTTACTCAGCATGAGATGGGAGCCCTGGAGGTTCTGGGCAGAGGCACCCACATCTTGGTGGACCGGCCTCCTCTACTGCTGTGCTGCAAATGGACTGTAGGGGGCATGGGTGGCAGCAGGAGGCCAGCGAGGCGTTGCTGCAGTGGTCCCAGGTGGTCCGGGCCAGGTGAGACTTGGTCCAATTCCGGATGTGTGCAGGTGGTTAATCGTATGTGGGACTGGCTGGGGTGTCAAGCTGTCAGGAGGTTTTCAGCAGAGAAGTGGTGCCATTGGTGTGTGGCCCAGAAGGACACATCAGTGACTCCGTGGCATGTGAGCCGTGGCTGGGGACACAGGGGCAGAGTCTCCAGACTGCAGCTGGTGGAAGGCCCCGATGGCTGCATATTCAGCCTGCAGCCATGCTTCCTTGGCTCCTGCACGAGATTTTATTTTTTAAGATGTATTGCCAATATTTAAAATTAAAAACAAATTTCTTCCCCACATTTAAACTCCAGAGTTCCCGCATCTCTTTAAAGCTCCAGGTACCCTGGGTCTGTGCACCCCTTGGCACCTGTTGGGGGGAGCTGAGCAGCCCCTGCGGCGCTGACAGGGCAGGCGCCCTCCTGTTTGCTCTAGCCACCCCAACCCCTGCCACCAGGCCCCTTTTCCTGCCTAACTGGTCCTCCCAGCACGCCAGTTTCTAAACCCTGGCTGCAGATGTCCCTGGCTGGAACATGGAGGCCTGTTTGAGGGTAGGCGGGGGGAGGATAGGTGGAGACAGAACAGGGAGGCTTCCAGAACCTCACCAATTAGACCCTCGAGCTAGAGGGGGTTTGCCAGAAAGACTGTCTTCCTGATTACGAGGAAACAGGACCAAGAATGCTAGGCAGCTGGGAGCCAGGGAACTCCTCTGTCCCTTGCCAGCCGTGGCCTCTAGGGCACCTTGCCACAGATTAGAGAAGGGGTTCCTCCTCTTTGTGGAGGGGCGCTGGCGAGACGAGTGAAGGTCAACTAGACTTCAGCCTGCTGTTCCCCTTTGCCCAGCCCCTTGTGCAGTATGCAACCTGCCTGCGTGTACCTGGCCTTCCTGCCCTGATGGGAACCAGCTCTTGAAGCCTGGTAGGAAATGGAAGGACGGTCTGGATATCCCTGAGGGTAGCGCCTGTCCTTCTGCCTCCTCCAGCCCCGATTCCCAGCTCCGCTGTCTGCCCTGGCTCCCTGAAGCCTGTGAAACCATTTAAAAGGCTCCTAACGATATTGATCAATCTCTCTCAAATGGATTATCCTGTTTGCCTCCCAGCCTGACTGGATGCCCTGGGTAAGATCAGAAAGGAATTATGTTAGCCAGAGGCAGAGGGAGCAAGGGCAAGAATGTATCTCCCCCCAGTGATGCAATCTTATCAGAGCTGAACTTTGCTCTCTATCTTGGGATATAGGATACTTTGGGGATGTCGGAAAGAAATAATAATCTTACGATTTGCAGCCAGCTCGACACTGAGCCAGCGGGGAGGGTGGTGGGGGTGGAAGAGGCTGTGGCATGGACCATTCTTCGTTGGAGGGATTCCCTGGAGAAATCAAGCCCTTGTAGAAATCCCGCTGGAGCCCAGCCTTGGGTGACACGCCTGCAACCCACTCCATGAGGATTACAGGCTACAGCGAGGGCCCAGGGGACAGGTGCGTTCATTAAAATTTGAAACACAAATGGAAAATTGCTACCTGAAGCCTCATGGAGCAGCCAGCTGGGGGATCCAAGTTCCTGTTAATGGATGGAATACACAGGAAAGGATTACAGCCTGTGGGGCGGTTCCTTCCAAGACAGTCAGGTCTCCTCGGAGGACAAAAAACCCCACTGTGACCGAGACCAGGGGAAGCCATGAGGCCCAAGTGAGGAGGATTCTCTCCTGCAGCTTCCGTCCCAGGGCAGAGGCGTAGCGCCCCAGGTGCTCCCTGGGTGGCGACTTGCCCCGGCTTCCCTTTGTGTGACCTGCTCTCTGGTTGCCACCTTGGGCTGAACCCCACCAGGCCCAGCCGCGTGCTGGGAGCAGGCACTGATCTCCGGCTCTGAGGTTGCCAGCTGATGCCGTGCACACACCTTTGCCTCTGGCTCGGCTTGCTGCCTGGATTCAGGCCTCCACTGAAGGATCTCAATGCAGGAGCTTTATTTGGGAAATGATTTCTGGAGCTAGCAGGAGAATGTGGGAAGGGGGCCTGGCTCAGCTGTGCGAGAGCTGAGTGTTGAACTGCCAGTGCCCCTCTGTCCTGTGTGCTGTGAGGCCCTAAACACAGTGCTGGGGCAGGGAGGTCTGATGGTGGCTGTAGACAGCCTGGGAGGAGGAGCGAGTTGTCCAGGGCCGCTGACCCCCGACATGGCTCCTTGCCAAGGTGGGGCGGCCAGCACAGACTCATCTGTAGATGCTCATAGGGCATGTCAGTGTGCTGTGGGTAGGAGAGAGGGAGGAAGGAGCCCTCCAGGAGGGCCTCAGCTGTCCACACAGGCATTCCCCAGCCTCTGCTGAAAGGATCCCTGGAACCCAAGGATGGCTCTGCTGGCACCTTACGCAGAATGTTCTGGAACAGCAGCTTCCGCCTGCCCCCTTCCGCCCTGCCCTGGCCTCACGCTGTTGTACGGCCCCGCCGGGATGTCTTTTGTGTGCAGTTGTGTTTATTCGGCCAAGGGACTTGAAGTCCGAGGAAATGGGGGCGGGGGGCTCCCTTGTTCTCCCCCAGGATGGACCGGATGGCCCTGGCTCCTGAGACAATGGACACAGGGAGGGGCCAGGTGCTGGTCGCAGGTCAGGAAAAGGACAACTTAAAGATAAACACAAACCCAACTGCGACTTGAACTTGGGCTGCAGAGGCGAGAGACTCTTTTGGCTGATTGAGACGCTCCTCCCCTGGTGCCCTCGGAGAGAACACAGATTCCCCAGGGAGCTGAAGACCACGGAGAAAGGGCCCGAGTTGGCGGGGGTGTGGAGTAGGCAGGACCCTGGTGTCTAGGGAGACAGTAACGGTGGCCAGCCTGCAGCACTGGGCTTGCTCTGAGGGCTGTGTGTGTTGACTGTATTAGCTTTCACAAACACGGACACAGACATTCCGTTTTAATAGAGTGTGTAGACTGGCTCTGTATATTAGCTTTTTAGTCTTCACAACTTTGATGACCCCAAGCATGGGGAAACTGAGACACATAGGAGTACACCTAAGGCCACACAGCTGAGATGTGGTAGAGCTAGGATGGTTTTGTTTTTAGGAGTCTTGCTCTGTTGTCCAGGTTGCAGGCTGTGGCGCATTCCTGGCTCACTGCAGCCTTGACCTCCCGGCTCAAGCCATCCTCCTGCCTGAGCCTCCCAAGTAGCCGGAACCATAAGTATACACCACCACGCCAGGCTAAACTTTTTATTTTTTGCGGAGACGATGTCTCCCTTTGTAGTCCAGGCTGGCCTCAAACTCGTGGGCTTAAGCAGTCCTCCTGCCTTGGCCTCCCAGGGTGCTGGGATGACAGGTGTGAACCACCACGTCTGGCCTAGTGCTGGAATGTGAACCTGGGTATTTCTGCTCTGGACCCCTCCTTCCTGATTACTGCCCTGCATGCCACGTCTGTGTGTCTGCAGTGGTCGCCCCCCACCCCTGCCTGGATTCTGAGCAGACCTCCCCGGGTCCAGCGTCAGGTGGAAGGCAGGATCAGCCTGAGGCTCCAGGCGGAGACGTTGGCTGCTTTGGAGAATTCTGGCCCACCTGCAACATGTGTATTTTGGGGTCACACCTGTTCTAATATGTGAGGGTGTAGGCAGAGGGCCCCGGAGGCTACAAAGTGCATGCGGCATGAAACGAGTCTCCCTGAAAATCCTGTGCCTGTGGCCCCAGGTTTGGTGGTTGTCATTGGCAGACTTTAGGGGCTTGAGATTTTCCCCAGAACATGCCCCATGTACTCCCAGACCAGCTCAAACCAGCCTGCTCCCCACCTCCTATCCTGCCGGAGGCATCAGCCGCTGCCTGTGAAGAGTGTTGATCTGGTCTCTAAGGTGAGGATAGCAACCCAGCAGGCTCTGGAAGAAAATGCTAGAATTCAGTTCGTCTTGTTTTTTAGAAATTTCTCTGTTTGGCCGGGTACACTGGCTGTCGCCTATAATCCCAGCACTTTGGGAGGCTGAAGTGGGTGGATCACCTGAGGTCAGGAGTTCAAGACCAGCCTGACCAACATGGCGAAACCCCATCTCTACTAAGAAAAAAATTAAAAATACAAAAATTAGCCAGGTGTGGTGGTATGCACCTCTAATCCCAACTACTCAGGAGGCTGAGGCAGGAGAATCGCTTGAACCCAGAGACGGAGGTTTCAGTGAGCCAAGATCACGCCACTGCACTCCAGCCTGGGCAACAGAGCGAGGCTTCCTTTTTAAAAAAAAAAAAAAAATTCTCTGTTTGCATATGTTAAAATGGAGAGCTCTTTAACATATAGTACATGAAAATAACTCCTAAATAAATATGCATATGTTGGCAGATGGGTGTTCAAAGTATGTTTTCAGCTTTTAGTGTCAATGTTATTGGCTGGGCGTGGTGACTTGTGCCTGGAATCCCAGCACTTTGGGAGGCTGAGTTAGGAGGATCGCTTGAGCCCAGGAGTTCAAGACCAGCCTGGGCAACATAGTGGGAGTGGGACCCCATCACTACAAAAAAATTAAAAATTAGCCAGACGTGGTGGCATACACCTGTGGTCCCAGCTGCTTGGGAGGCTGAGGTGGGAGGATCACTTGAGTCCGGGAGGTGGAGGCTTCAGTGAACCGTGATCCAGTCACTGCACTTCAGCCTGGGCAACAGAGGGAGACCCCGTCTTAAAAATAAATAAACTCGGCATTACTAGGGGATTGTTTGCATTCAATAAAATGCACCCATTGTGAGGGTACTGCTCACTGGTGTTTGACACACGCGTACGTCTGTGTAACCCCCACCCTGCTAAAGTCAAGAACAACTCTGTCACTCCAGAACGTTCCTTCCCAGGTATTCCTTCCCAATCATCTCTCCACTATAGCCAAGCCTTGGCAACTGCCATCTGCTTTCCATCCCTCTAGGCTATGTTTTATTTTATTTTATTTTATTTTTGAGATGGAGTCTTACTCTGTCACCCAGGCTGGAGTGCAGTGACATGATGGCTCACTGCAACCTCCACCTCCCAGGTTCAAGCAATTCTCCTGCCTCAGCCTCCCAAGTAGCTGGGATTACAGGCATGCTCTACCACGCCCTGCTAATTTTTGTATTTCTGGTAGAGCTGAGGTTTCATCACATTGGCCAGACCGGTCTCAAACTCATGACCTCAAGTGATCTGCCCACCCTCGGCCTCCCAAAGTGCTGGGATTACAGGAGTGAGCCGTCACGCCCGGCCAATTTCTTTTTTGTTGAAGATCTTGGTAAAGTACACATTGTGTGACATGGTATCCTGCAGTCTCTTTTTGTGACTGGCTCATTTTACCCAGTGCAGGACCCAGGCTATGGCATGGGTCCACAATTTGTTCCTTTTTATTTTTATTTTTATTTATTTATTTATTTATTTTTTGGGGGGATGAGGTTCTCTGGTCCAGGGAGAGGGGGCCAGAGAAGTCGCCAATTTGTTCCTTTTTAAGGCAGGGTCATCTTCCACTGTGTGTGCCTGCCACGTTCTGTGGATCCGACATTCGTCTGCAGACTCTCGGGTCATGCTGCCCTGAGCTTGGGTGTGCAGTGTCTGTGGGGGCCCTGCGTCACTTCTTTTGGGTGATGCCTGGGATAGTGCTGCCTGCTGTGGACCCTCACGGAAATGCAGTCACACAGCGCCGCTCCTCTGCCTGTGACATCTGTCAGTGTTGCTGCGAATGTTGATGGCTTGTTCTTTCGCTGCGCGGTGTTCCGTGGTGGGGAATTAGTGGTTGGGTCCACTCGTTGGCTTGGGTCGCTTCCGGCTGGGGCTATGTGAATGAGGAGTGAGGAGCCTGTGGTCCCGGAGCCTGTGTGCACAGCATGGCAGCAGCTCTTTGCACACCTGTTTCTTAGAGCTGGTTGTATGGGACTGTCTCATACCTTCAGAGACAGTCTGAGCAGGGCCCAGGCATTCTCAGGGCCAGGATACAGACAGAAATGAGACCCAGCCCCTGCCCCAGAGGGCTCCAGGCTCAGTGCGGTGGAGCCGGGCTCGCCCTGTGTGCCCCCGGCTGACTGGCTCCTGCCTCATGGTGCCAAGATGGTAAAGCAGCAAGTTCAGAGCCATGGTCATCCACAAGGCGTCCTTACGGGGTCCTCGGGGAATGAGGCGCTTGTCTTTGCCTCCTCTTGTCTGGGGCCACAGCCAGGTCTCGGGGCTGAGACTCTCCCAGATGGAAACCCCGGCCTCAGCCTGCCTTCTCCACACCGCCTGGGTTTCCTCCGGAGTCAGTGGGATTTTATGGACTCCCTAGACCTGTGTGACCTGGGAGCTCTTCCAGGCAGCTGAGGGAAAGCAGCGGAGGGTAAAGGTTGGCCTCCTTATCTGGGCCTGGGAGAGAGAGATTAAAAAGCAAAGCCACCGTGGCCCTCTGGGTGTGACAGTTGGCTGATAAGAGGAAGGCTCCTGGGGGTTGGGGTGATACTGGGTGAAAGGAGAAGTGGGTGGGGTCACCAGTAGGTCCTGTCACTGACCTGGAGCTGCATGCGTCATGATACCAGCCCCAGGGCCTGAGAGACCAGCACAAAACCAGCCCGTGGCTGGCCCCACTGGGAGCCATTTTTCCACCCTCACCCCTACTTTGCCTGCAGAAATAAAGCCGTTGCCACAGGGCCAGTGGATCATCTTTCTTAACTCCCTCCAGCCTCAAAGGCCTGCCCTGCCCAGCCCTGCCTCTGCTGCATGTGGTCTCTGACAGGCATTCATTGGGTACCTGCTGTATACCTGGCAAGCATTTATTGAGCACCTGCCATACAGAGGCCCTAGGCCTAGGCTTTGAGATTCAAAGATGGAAGACACAGTAAGCGCCAAGTCATCAGGACAGGGGCTAGAAGAGGGGACAGTGGCAAAGCAGACCCAGAAGGCCACTAGAAAGAGATTCACAGGAACTCGGAGAGAACGTCTTAGGGGAACGGTCCCCAGGAGGGAGGCCCGGCCACCTCTAGAGAGTCATGGGGTTTGGCTAGGTCACCAACAAGGCTTCTGTGGCTAAAGGTCAGGAAGTTCTGAGTTCTCTCCCTGGGCCCCCTGGCTGGCTTCCTTTAAGAAAGTGGCTGGTGCTCAGGAGGTGTAGACTGGGCCGCTCTGAAAAAGGAGAGGCTGCCTGTAATCCCAGCACTGTGGGAGGCTGAGGCGGGTGGATCACCTGAGGTCGGGAGTTTGAGACCAGCCTGGCCAACATGGCAAAACCCCACCTCTACTAAAAATACAAAAGTTAGTTGGGCGTGGTGGCAGGCGCCTGTAAAACCAGCTACTCAGGAGGCTGAGGCAGGAGAATCGCTTGAACCCGGGAGGCGGAGGTTGCGGTGAGGCGAGTGCGCTCCACTGTACTCCAGCCTGGGTGACAGAGACTCCAACTCAAAAATAAGTAAATAAATACATAATTTTAAAAATGGAGAGGCCGAACCTACTCAGTAACCAATAGTGGAGTTGGCTGCATGGGGGTGAGAAAAAGTAGGGCCCCATCCAGAAGCTACAGGAGGCTGGGACGGTCGGCCGAGAGCCTTCAGTTCCCAGGGAGGAGGAGGAGGGTCTCCAAGGCATTTGCCACTCGCCAGGCGCCTCTGCAGTCCTTGCCTATGTGGGCCGTGGCCAGGGCCTCGCCTAGCATGGACAATGGAACGGCTGGGGCTCTGCTAGTTTCCTGCTGTCAGGAGGAGAAGTACACCTTCCTCCTTCACCTACACTCAGTGCGTCTAGGATCTGAGATACCGCGAGGCCACAGGCCCTGCGTGGTGGCGGCTTTGAACCCACGCCCTTTGGCTCCCGCCCCCTGCCCACCTCAGGAGCCTGGCTGGCCTGGAATGGCCATCTCACTGTGAGGGGTGGGAGGGAAGAAAGAGGCACCCCGGGCCTCCTAAGAAGGCTCAGGTGTGACTGATTTTGCCACTTGTACAGGCAGAGGGATGGGGCATCTGTCAGGATAGATCAGTGATCACAGGGGAAGTCTCTAGAAACTCAGGACCTGGGATGAGCTGGCGAGGAATGGTGACTCTCTGAGTTTGGAGAAAGCGCAGGAGGCCCTGATGAGTGGGCCGGCCCTCTCCAGCACGTCGCCCAGGAAGGCTCCAGTGAAACCCAGACACAGTAGCGAGACAGGAGAGAAGTTCCAGCTGCCCATGTGGTGGCTCATTAGTGGCTCTGGGCAGTGTTTGGTCGGAAGGCAGGTGACACAGGGCCTAGAATTAGGGGCTGCAGTTTAGCTATGGACGGTGGTGGCCACGCTCTGGCTGTCCCCCGACAACAGATCACTGAGGCTGGGCCGTGTGAAAGGAGCCCATCTTGATTTGGATTTTCACAGGCATCTGCTCAGCAGGGGAGTGGAGATTGGCAGGACAGAGAACCCCTGCCTGCTTCTGGGAGCTCCGCGACCCCTGATCCTGAGTCCAGCTTTAAAAATGCAAAGGCAAAGCCAAGTGAAGGCTTGAGGGCTGCCTGGTCGGGCTCCTGAGAGCTGGGGTGGAGTTGATCCAGGGTTCGCCCTCCGGGCTGGGGCTGCCGTGGAGCAGGGACCCCCTCCGTGGAAGGAAGCTTCCAGAGGGTCCAGAGGTCACAGTCCCCATCTGGATTCAGGGCCAGCTCCCTTCCGAGGTGCCTGGGGGGCTTCATACCTAGCCACTCACTTGTGCAGTCACTGTGTGCCCGCTGCACAGCTGACCCCGGAGTGAAGGCTGAAGAGGCCCCGGAGAGAAGGATGTATGAAAGACAGAAAAGCCAGGTGTGAATTCAGAGACCACATGGTACCCAGAGCCCCACGGGAGAGTGAGGGTAAGGAGGCTGGGGAGGTCAGGAGGGCCTCTCTGTGGAAGGGGTGTTTGCGTACAGACTGGGATAGAGCCAGGAGCCATGGATAGCCAGGCAGAGGGCACGGCCTGTACAGAGGCCTGAAGCAGGGAGGCGAGCGTGGCTGGAGCAGCAGTGGACAGAAAGGCAGCTGAGGCCGTCCCCTGAGTGGGGGCCTTGGGCCCGGACCCCTCCCTGGGCTGCATTCCCCACCAGTTACGGTCGGATTGCTGGCCTCTCGTCTCCCGCAGCCGTAGCTGAATTGGGAGACCCAGGCCAGAAGGGGCGGGGAGAAGAAACGCACGCTGGCCTTTCTGAGCCATTGCCTGGCCACCCTAGAGCCACCTGTGGCCACCTGGCTGGCCCGCCAGCAGTGGGTTTTTAATTATCTAAATATTGCCTCTGCCATTTGCTTTCAGCCGGGACTGCTGAGCCCTGCAAAAGGCAAATCGCTTTCAGTGGCTGCGACTTGTGGTGAGAGGGAAGCTTTTGTCCCTGGCCTGAGCGCAGGGACTATCATCTGCTTGGTTTTCCTGTTGATAGGCCGTAGGGCAGCGAGGCAGGGAATTGACAAGTGTAGGGGGCTGGGGGGCAGAAATACAGAAATTACCCTCCATCCCCAGCGGCCTTTCACCTTCTGGCATGTGCCGTCCTCACCGCCCGCCACGTGCGTGCTTTCCTTTTTCTGACTGCTTGTAGCCAGGGAGCTTGACAAGGGCCTGGGTCTCCATTAATGGTGTCCTGCGGGAGCCGGCCTTGGAAGCTGCTGGTGGATTGATTGGGGACTTGCTACCTTCGGAGGCCCCTGAGGGGAGGAAGTGGAGAAAGAGAGGGCAGGTGCTGCTGCTGGCAGGGAGGAGATCACCCACCAGACCAAGCAGCTCTTGGAAAAGGACCTGGGAGCAGGCTCGGTGCCCCAGTGCCATTCTCTGAACACTGGATTTAAGCCGCTTTCATTTCCTTTCCTGCATTTACCTCCCTCTTGCCCTGGGGGGACTCTGGGGCTCCTCCTCATATCCCACCAGTCCCTCTCCAGCCCCCAGGTCTCTCCCACCTGCCTCGGTATCCCTTGGCTGGAGTGGCCCACAACTGCATTCACCAGGAGCGGGTCTGCCATCAGCTCCGCAGTCCCAGCCACCGTGGCGTCCACCCTAGGTGCTCTTCAAGGCTGGTGCCCCCACACAGCACCAGCCCCGTGGGGCATGGCTCACCCTCCCTGCCTCTGAACAGCTTTGCCCACTCCTGTAAGTATCTTAATTAAGGAGCTATGCAGTTTATTTATGTATGGTCCTAGCCTAATTGGTGTGTTTGTCTTTCCTCGTTATTCCCAGCTGGACAGAGTCGTTTCAACAACAAATCCAAAAAGGCTGGATGTCTCCACCGCAGTGTCTATTTTTGCAAACCTGCTTGGTGCCCCTGCTATTAGCTGCGTGCACATGTTTCCCGGCTCCAGCCACATGCCCATAAGCACTTAATTGTGGGTGCAGTTAGTCAAGGCGGGCGGCTCTCTGCAGATTTCAGGGGTGAGGGAACCTAATTACACCTGCAATTGAGTGCTTTAGCAGGGACAAAAGCTGCCTGTTCAGCTAATTGCAGGCACCAAAATTGCCCCCACAGAAAGAATCCCTGGTAGCAGCTTTTCAAGCCAAGGCTCTGAGTTGTAATGAAGAATGGATAACTCAAAATTATAACGGTGGGGGGGGTGCTTGTTTTGGCCTAAAGGATTCAGCTTTTTGCAATAGTCATTACACCTCTGGGTTGTTTTTCTCCACTGTGGAGGCCGTTCTGTGGCTGGGTTTGTTTTTTCATTAGCGCCTGCCTTCACACAGAGAAATGTCACGTTGAAGGGAAATCTGGGGTTAATCACCTCCTCTCACCTATCTGCTCGCTCACTAGAATGATTCACCAGGCTCGCCTGAAACAGGCAGATGGCTGCCCTGTGCCCTCCCTGAAGGTTTTAGTCCAGTGTGTTCATTTAGTTAGTTTGCTACTGAGCTCCCATGTGGGCAGGGCATTGCTCCAGGGGTCATGGCAGGGAACGAAGGAGAGTCCTGGCCCTCATGGGGCCTGGGCTCCGGTGAGAGGTGAGACTGTGCTGCTTCTGTTGTTAGGATTTCCTCTTCTCTGCAGACAGCTGCAGGCTTGTCTTTTATTTTATGTCGAAGTCAGCAGGGTTGTTGTGCAGGTGCCTGTAATTCCATTTTCCGAGGGCACCACAGGTCTGCTTCTGTCAGCTGTTGTGGCTGCTGATTCTCAACTGGGAAGTGCGGTTTCTTGTGTACCTGGTTCTTTTTGATTATGTACAGCTCATTGTATTTGAAAGATTTTTGTAGGCATACTTTGAAGCCCTGAATGAAGGTGCTTTTCTTCAGGAGGACTTGCATGTCTGGCAGGTGCCTAGAGACACAGCTTTGGACCCCCTTTATCCAGTTCAGGACTTGATGTTCGTTGGGCAGCGCTAGAGATTCCACCCTGCCTATACTTCTGCACAGTGGCTGGTTGATTGCCCGTCACTCATGCAGCATGGGTAGCTCTTTGAAGTCCCAGCTTATTGTGGGGAGGGTCTCCTATCAGATCCGAAACTTGTGCAAAGTGCCTGAGGTTTGGCTTTGTGTTCCCCCTTGACTGTCAAGGCCATAAAAACATAGATTCAAATTTCCTAGCATTGTAGATGTCCTCTGGGCAAATGTGGCCTCTACACTAGGTCAGCTTGCGGGTTTCCTGTTCTCATTCCTTTTGGCGTGGGGATTCCTTTTAGTCTTCACAGCCCCGTGGTGCTTTTTTTTTTTTTTCCTTCTGAGACAGTTTTGCCCTGTGGCCGAGACTGGAGTGCAATGGCATGATCTCAGCTCACTGCAGCTTCTGCCTCCTGGGTTCAAACTATTCTCTGGCCTCAGCCTCCTGAGTAGCTGGGATTACAGGCGCCTGCCACCACGCCCAGCTATTTTTTGTATTTTTAGTAGAGACAGGGTTTCACCGTGTTGGCCAGGCTGGTCTCGAACTCCTGACCTCAGGTGATCCACCCGCCTTGGCCTCCCAAAGTTCTGGGATTACAGGCGTGAGCCACTGAGCCAAGCCTGCTCCTTAGTGCTTTTGAGAAGCTGGAGGTACCCAGGTGTGGTGGCTCACGACTGTCATCCCAGTGCTTTGGGAGGCTTAGGTAGGGTCGCATGAGCCCAGGAGTTTGAGACCAGCAACGTGGTGAGACCCTTTCTCTACGTGGGCCTGCAGTCCCTGATACTGGGGAGGCTGAGGCAGGAGGATCCCTTGAGCCCCGGAGGTTGAGGCTGCGGTGAGCTGTGATTGTGCCACTGCACTCCGGCCTGAGCAATAGAGGGACCCTGTCTCAACAAAAAGAAGCCGAGGGCACATTCTTATCTAGCTTTTGGGGTTGGTTTTACGGGCCGTTATGAAAAGCATTCAGGCCACTTCTCCAAGCGGGGTGGTGTGGCGGGACTGGGGGTAGGGGTGGCGACGGTGCCTGAGAGGAGAGTCTGGGGGCTGTGCCTGCAGGGAGAGCGGCAGGGAGCAGCAGACATTTTGTCCAGCGCAGTCAGGGTGGGAGTAGGCAGCTGTGTGCCGTGTCTGAGAAGAGACCAGCACAGAGGAAGATCTAGAAGTCAGCGGGGGAGGCCGGTAGGCCAAGGCTGGGATGGTGAGAGCTGACCACCTGGGGGGTCCAGGAGGGCCGCAAGAGGACACCTTGAGTTGGGGGTGACCAACACTCAGTCACCCAAGAGTGCCAGGCCCTAGGCTACAGCCTTCCCGGGGGACCTTCTCCATTGCGCCCTGCCAGAGGCCGTGCCTGGGTACTCAGAAGCCACCCAGCAGGCCTGTCCCACCTGGCTGGCCCAGGCCTCGCTGTCCTGACCATGTCCCCATCGCCCTGGCTTAGCTCCTGGGCCAAGTGAAACCCCTTCCTGAGTGCAGCTGATGGGAGAGTCTCACCTGGGGGTCCACACTGTCCCCCACTGCCCTCCTCTCGGCCTGGCCTTAAGGGCTCACAGTTGCCAGCCACTCCCTGGCCAAGGCAGGGCATGGGCACAGCACAGAGGGTTCCTTTCTGCGCCTGGGATTGGAGAGGACCCGAGGCCCCGTCTCTGCATCTGCACAGTGAAGGGCTGTGTGGAGGGCGGAGGGCGGGGTGGTGGTGACGAGCATTACGGGGAGTGGGCCCTGCGTGCCACAGAACGTTCTACACTCGTGTACTCTGCCAGGGGCCGTGTCCCTGCCTCGCTGCTTGTCCCTGGTGTGACCTTGGGCTGACTGTCCCCATCTGCAGAAGGGGAACACAGTGTCCTTCCCCAGCACTGGGTCCGGGCTGAGCACTCGCGAAAGCTGTCGCACCAGGGAGTTGTGAAGTGTGGAGACGTGTGGTTACGGAAATGCATCCTTGCCCTGGGGTGGAGACTGCAGTGTAAAGGGTGGGAGGCCCAGAAGACTCAGTTGTTTCAGGGTTTTATTAGGGCAGGCCTCTGCCTTCGGCTGCCCCTCCCCGCCCCCACTCCATCCGTTTTTGACCTGGGTGGAGGAGAGGGAGCCCACTCTGCATGTGATTGTGTGTGTGCATGTTGGAATTTGTAGAGTCAGGGCTGGGATGCGGGGAGGGTGTGAACCCACATTTGGATCAGCAGGCGAAGGCGGGGAGCAGGCTGCACAGGGCAGCTTTCTCTTTGGAAACCCGCTCTGTTTCTTAAATGTCAGAGTGAGCAGATGGTGTGTCTGAGTTTTATTAATCATGGGCTCACCGAGCTGGAGGGCCTGGGGGATCATTTCGTCCAAGCGTCCTACAGAGGAGGAGACTGAAGGCCAGAGAAGGCCAGAGCCACGCCGCAGCTGCCACAGGGGCAGACCCATGCTGGGACCTAGCATCTTCTCCCACACCGTAAGTCCCCCGCCATGCTGACATGAACAGGTGTGTCTCACTCTGCCCAGGCGCAGCCAGCCTACCTCCCAACGCAAAGCCGAAGCGGAAATGCTTCTGGGAGACTTCACCCCCACAAACAACTGGAAGGGCTGTCTTTGGGGCACATGGGCTGGGACTGTGGCTGCTAAGAGCACCCTGGCCTGGGTGCTGTGTTTGGCCCAGCACAAGCTGGTGTTCACCGTAGAGACTGATGGTCTCGAAGCCCGGGGGACTGGCCTCATAGCACCTGGTTTGTGGGTGGCCCTGCTGGACCCACCTCTTCGCCATGCTACCACTGAGTCACATGACCTCCCCCCAAGTCCAGCACCAGGCTGGGGCCCCTCCCTTCCTGCAGATGTAGTTTCGCTCATCACGTGACTTTGAGATGGAAGCCACTGTTTTTAGCTTAAATGCACTTAAGAATGTCTCCTTTGCCCTGCTTTTCCCAAATATATCCTATACCTCTTCCAGGGGCTAGGAGGTGGCCCCAACCAGGGACACAGCCTGGATTCTGTAGAGACAGTAGAGGTAAGGCTAACTCATACTAGAGTGTGAATGATTAATAGTAGATACTGCTTTTCAGAGCAGGCTTTGTTTAGGTTGGGGAGAAAGAGGACTTCAGAGAAAAGGGAGAAAACTGAGATGCCAGAGGCGCCAGGGCTGGCCACCCCATATGGTCCACGCCCCATTCCCTGTGTTTTTGCACGAGCCCTGTTGAGGGGCAGGCCCTGGGTCCCTTCCCTTCTGATCCTGTTGTCCTGAGTCGCAAGCCTACCCCATCTTGGAACCGTTGGTTCTCAGCAGCAGTGGAGGATCTGAGCCAGCTAGAGGGCCGGAGCGCCCCATGCGGGCCTTCTACCTGTGTGTGTGGTAAAGCTGGGGCAGGAGAGGGCAGCCGATTGCTCAAGGCCAGTGGAAGAAGGAAGTCTAACATGGGTGTCACCCAGTGTGCAGGATTCTTAGGCTATGTGAGTGGTTCTCTACTGAAGCACATTTGCTCCTCAGGGGACAGTTGGCCATATCCGGAAACTTTTGTTTTTTAAATTTGAAACAGTCTTGCTCTGTCCTCCAGGCTGGAGGGCAGCTGTCTTACCTCACTGCAACCTCTGCCACCCAAGCTCAAGCGATCCTCCTCCCTCAGCCTCCCAGGTAGTTGGGACTACAGTCATGTGCCACCACACGCAGCTAATTGTATTTTTTGTAGAGATGGGTTTTTGCCACGTTGCTCAGGCTGGTCTTGAACTCCTGGGCTCAAGTGATCCACCCACCCCGGCTTCCCCCAGTGTTGGGATTACAGGCGTCAGACGCCGTGCCAGGCCGTAGAGGTGGTGGTCCTCATGACCGTGCTGTTTTATTTGCTAACTCTCCCGCGATCCACAGGACAGCCCCCGCAGTGAGGAATCTTCCTGCCTCCAATGTCAGTTGTGCCAAGGCTGAGAAATGTTGAGCCGTTCCCATGCGTTCTAAGTGCCAGGACAAGGGTGCCATTCTACTGAATATCCCGTGCTGGGGACACATCAAGCATTCCTTCATCAGTTCTGCCATGACCCGCCGGAGGGCAGGTAAAGGGCAGCTCAAGCCACGGGGACAGCCCAGAAAGAGCAGGCGAGGAAGACTGATAGGAAAGGAAGTGGCCAGGGGTGACTCCGGATTTCTTTGCAAGGTAAAGGCAGAGAAGGGCATAGAGGGCCCCCGGGCACCCCACTCCAGTCTGTCACACTAAAAAGCTCGCACCTGGCATGAGGGGAAAGGCAGAGATGAAGCCGTGGGAGAAACCACATCTTGTCGGCCAGAGGGCTACACGGCCTGAACCAGTCAGGCCCGGGGAAGACAGCGGCCTCTGCGTGTCATCCGCAAATGGGGAATTACAGCCTGGCGGTGGCTTCTTGCCCAGCAGACCCCAGCTGCGGACAGCGGGCAGGGCTGCTCACAAAGCCTGTTTCCCTGGAGCAGGGCCGTCTCTGGAGGGCCGGCCCCAGTGGGGAGAAGGCCTTGTCGGTTTGCCCCAGGCAGCGGAGCAGGAGCGTGGCAGGAGAGGAGGTGAGGCGGCCAGCCGTGCCCGGGCTGCCACGGGGTCCACAGATGGGGCGGGCCGCTGGTCCAGGACTGCGGAGTTGCATTTCCTCCCTTATTTCTCCTCCCCTCGGGAGACCTCCGCGGTGCCTTCCAGCAGCTCTTGCCAGGCCTCTGTTGGCTCTGCACGATGCCGAATGTTGACAGCCATAGCTGTCTGAGATTATGAATGGACTCCCTCCAGAAGTGGCCTGTCAGCGTCCCGGGAGGCGTTCGAGGACAGGCAGAGGGTCCCTTCACGGGGATGAGCTGTGTGGCCTGGGCAGTCCCCAGCATGGCCGCTGTCGGGTTCTCTGGCATCTCCGTAGGAAGGCCTTTTGTCATATTGCTGCCTCTGTCTTGTAAACCATTATTTACAGAGTTCCCAGATCCTGAGCCTGCTGGCAGGCTGCTCCAGGGGCAGGCCTGAACTGGAGGTCGGACACACAGCTCTGCACGGAGACTGCAGACGCAGTGTTCTTGCCCTTCCTGTTTTTTGTTTGTTTTGCTTTTAATTAAGAAGGGTTTCTGGGTAAAGCGTCTTTGCCATCTCCTGCCACAGAGGGATGAGGGAGGCTGCGTGGAGATTTGGAAAGCAGGAGCTGGCTTCTGGCTTGTCTGAGTTCCAGTGTGAGCACTCTTCCTCACTGGCTGTGTGACTTTGGGCAGGTCACTTTACTTCTCTAGGCCTTTTTAGTTTCCTCATCTGAAAAAATGGAGATAATAGTTGCTGGGCATGGTGGCTCACGCCTGTCATCCCAGCACTTGGGGAGGCTGAGGCAGCGGATCACCTGAGGTCTGGAGTTCGAGACCAGCCTGACCAACATGGAGAAACCCCGTCTCTACTAAAAAATACAAAATTAGCCAGACATGGTGGCGCATGCCTGTAATCCTAGCTACTCGGGGAACTGAGGCAGGAGAATCACTTGAACCTGGGAGGCAGAGGTTGGGGTGAGCAGAGATCATGCCATTGCACTCCAGCCTGGGCAACAAGAGTGAAACTCCGTCTTAAAAAGAAAAAAATGGAGATAATAATAGGCTTACTTTTGTTGTGAAGATATAATAAGATAAGGTACTTAAAGCAAGTAGCACAGTAGCTGGCATAACTCAGGCATCTGGAAAGGAGGCCTGCGGGTATGTGTTGTTATTTTTATTTTTCTTGAGACAGACTCTCACTCTGTCGCCCAGGCTGGAATGCAGTGGCCCGATCTCAGCTCACTGCAACCTCTGCCTCCCAGGTTCAAGCAATTCTCCTGCCTTAGCCTCCTGAGTAGCTGGGATGACAGATGTGCGCCACCACACCTGGCTAATTTTTGTGTTTGTTAGTAGAGATGGGGTTTCACCACGTTTGCCAGGCTGCTCTCGAACTCATGGCCTAAGTGATCCGCCTGCCTCAACCTCTCAAAGTGCTGGGATTACAGGCGTGAGCCAGCCCGCCTGGCCTGCGCTGTTAGTTAATCTCACACAAGCCCCCGTAACCAAGAGGCTCGACATGGCAGGAGTGTCTTCTAACAGAACTTGTACAGTAGATATTTATTTCTTAAGGACACGCACACATACTGGGTTGGTGGGGGCCTCTGCCCTGAGCATCATTTGGGGAGATGATGGAGGTGTTGCTGGCTTCAGTATCTGCACTCAGGGTCGTCCTGGGAGTCGGCATCCATTACAAAGACCCAGGAAGGGAAAACAGAGGCTCACACAGGCAACTCTTCTGGGCAGGTCTGGACGTGGCGTTATTTCGTCCACCACATTCTCTTGGCCAGAACTTGGTCATCTGGCCACACACAATTGCCCTAGAGGCTGGAATAAAACGGCATGGCTTGGTAAGAAGCTGGCTACCAGAGATTCTTGTCGTTACCATCCCCCTGGCCCCGCAGGACCTGCAGGTATGCGCAAGGTTAGCAGTTAGAGGCTGACCCTCAGGAAGGCTGGTGGGCCATTTCCCAGGGCAGATGGCCACATCCGATGATCTCCCGGGGCCAGGCTTCCACCCAAAGTCTGGCTGGCAAATGTGTGTCACGAGGGGCTGAGATGAGAGAGCGGGCAGGTCGCAGTGGAGTGTTGACGTGAGTTTTGTGGAGAGCGGGCAGCCTCACCACACCCCAGTCCAGGGCCTCAGGATACTTCATCTCAGTCTGAGCCCTTGTGACACACCTGAAGGACAGCTTGACCCAGCTGGCCCAAAGCATGGGGGTTCCAGACTTGGACAGTACCCAGGGCTTCCCAGGGCTGGTAGAACAGAGGGCATTTGACAGAAGTGACAGGATGTATGAGCTTCCTGTGGCTGCTGTAACAAATCACTGCAAACGGGGTGGCAGCTTAACACAACACAAAGGTATTCTCTCACAGAATGAAACTGAAATCCATGTCAGCAGGACCATGCTCCGGACTCTGGTAGACTCTCCTTCCTGCCTCTTCCAGCACCTGGGGGTCCAGGCGTCCCTTGGCCTGTGGCCGTGTCACTCCAGTTTCTGCTTCTATTTTCATGTGGCCGTCTCTCCTGTGTGCCTTCTCTTTTGTATGTTGCTTTAAAAAAAATTGGGGGGGGGGGTTACTGTGATAGTTTAATACATTTATATAATTAATGTGATAATTTAATAAATTTATATAGTTTGTGTAGATCAAATCAGTGTACTGGGGCCAGGCGCAGTGGCTCATGCCTGTAATCCCAGTGCTTTGGGAGGCCAGGGAAGGTGGATCACCTGAGGTCAGGAGTTTGAGACCAGCCTGGGCACCATGGCGAAACCCTGTCTCTACTAAAAACACAAAAAGCATGGTGGTATGCACCTGTAATCCCAGCTACTTGGGAGGCTGAGGCAGGAGAATCACTTGAACCCTGGAGGCGGAGGCTGTAGTGAGCCGAGATCATGCCACTGCACTCCAGCCCGGGTGATTGAATGAGTCTCCGTCTCAAAACAAAACAAAACAAAACAAAACAAAAAAGCAGTGTACTTCGTATATTTGTCTTTTCTTTAATATAGAAATATTCAAATTATTCTCTTCTAGCTATTTTGAAGTGTACAGTAGAAACTATGGTCACCTACTGATCTATAGAACACTAGGTCTTACTTTTTTTTGTAGTTAGGTCTTATTTATATTTAATTGTATATTTGTACCCATTAATCACCTTCTCCTCCGCCCACCCTCCCCTCCCCCTTTGGTAGCCACCATCTACTTTCTGTCTTCATGAGAGCCCCTTTTTCAGCTCACACCTATAAGTGATGTCATGCAGTATTTGTCTTTCTGTATCTGGCTTATTTCACTTAACGTAAGAATCTCCAATTCCACACCTGTTGCTGCACGTGACAGGGTTTCATGCTTTTTTATGGGTGAGTAGTATTCCATCGTGTGTATGTACAAGATTTTCTAGATTCATTCATGTGTATTGGACACCGAGGTTGACTCCATGTTCTGGCTATTGTGAATAGTGCTGTGATAAAGGTGGGGGTGCAGATGGTTCCTCTTATTATAAAGACCTTTGCCATTGAGTTTGGGCCCACCCTAATAATACAGGATTATCTGATCTGGAGATTTTTTTTTTGTTTGAGATGGAGTGTCATTTTGTTGCCAGGCTAGAGTGCAATGGTGCAATCTTGGCTGACTGCAACCTCTGCCTCCCAGGTGCAAGCGATTCTCCTGCCTCAGCCTCCTGAATAGCTGTGATTACAGGAGTGCGCCACCACGCCCAGCTAAGTTTTGTATTTTTAGTAGAGATGCAGTTTCACCATGTTGGCCAGAGTGGTCTCAATCTCTTGACCCTGTGATCCACCTGCCTTAGCCTCCCAAAGTGCTGGGATTACAGGCGTGAGCCACCGTGCTTGGCCTGGAGATTGTTTTTATTTAAGATGGGGTCTTACTCTATTGCCCAGGCTGGAGTGCAATAGTGTGATCTTGGCTCACTGCAACCTCTGCCCCCCAGGTTGAAGTGATTCTCCCGCCTCAGCCTCCCGAGTAGCTGGGATTACAGGCGCACCACCATGCTCAGCTAATTTTTGTATTTTTAGTAGAGACAGAGTTTCACCACATTGGCCAGGCTGGTCTCAAACTCCTGACCTGGTGATCTGCCTACCTCGGCCTTCCAAAGTGCTAGGATTACAAGCGAGAGCCACCGTGCCTGGTGTGGAGATTCTTAATTACATCTTCACAGACCTTTCTAAATAGGGCTACATTCACAGGTACCAGGCAGACATATCTTTTTTTCTTTTTCTTTTTTTTTTTGAGACGGTCTTGCTCTGTCAACCCAGGCTGGAATGCAGTGGCATAAACATGGCTCACTACACCCTCGATTTCCTGGGCTCAAGAAATCCTCCTGCCACAGCTTCCTATGTAGCTGGGACTATAGGCACACACGCCACCAAACCTGGCTAACATTTTTATTTTTATTTTTGTAGAGTTGGAGTCTCACCATGTTGCCCAGGTTGGTCTTGAACTCGTGGGCTCAAGCAATCCTTTCACCTCGGCCTCCCAAGTGTTGGGATTATGGGTATAAGCCACTGTACCTGGCAATGTGGACATAACTTTTGGCAGATTACCATTCTCCTGCTGCACGGGGTGGGCTGGCTAGGCCTCGGCTCTGAGATGAGATAGCACAGTGGGTGGGGTGTGCACTGTAGCTCCCACCAAGCAAAGGTGGATACGCAGAAGTCACCGTGAGGTGCGCCCGGACAGAGGTTCCCTTTCCTCTTTCAAAGTCAGACTGGCTTGAGACTTGGAATGTTCATAGACGGTCGAGTGACTTCAGAACTAGAGCCAGACAGAAAGAAAGACAGGGTGTGTCCCCTCCCTGTATGCCCTTGGTGAGTGCCTTCACTCCTCTGGGCCTCAGCAGCCTTACGCACAAAACTGGGTAATGCCCATTGTGGTGTCCATCTCAAGGGGAGGGGATGCTGAGGCAGGTCCCAAGTAAGATGACATTGCAGGAAAGCTGGCAGCGTGGTGCCCTGGTGCCTGAGGCCCCATCAGTGGGAGCTGCTGTTAGAATCCTTACCGCGGTTATCCGAATCGCAGGACTAACGGCTGCTCTGTGCACGGAGTCTGTGTGCCCATCGCCGTGGTCATTACACACATCTGCTCCGAGTGCAGGAGTGATTCGCCCCATTTTCCAGGTAAGGAAACTGAGGTCAGAATGTTGACGTCACCACCCGAGGGCACACAGAGGGTGGGGCCCAGATGGAATTTGAAGTCTGACTGTAAACTTTTGGTGATGGTAATGAACATGCACTCTGAGCCAGCCTGGGTTCCCACCCCAGCTCTGCCACCCACTGGCTGTGTGTCCTTGGGCAGGTTGTTTGACCTCTCTGTGCCTCATCTGGAAAATGGAACTCATGGTGACCTTGAACAAGATTGTCACGAGGATCCAATGTGCTATCCAGGAAAAGTGCTTAGAACAGCAGCTGGCACAGACTGAGCACGCGGGAAGCATCAGCTGGTATTATTACCCTGAGAGGGAAACAGAGGCTGCCCACCCGAGGACAGACAGGGCATTTCAGGTTAGCCCTGCAGCTTCCTGTCCCTCCCTTTCCTGGAATCTGGGGAGCAGCGCCCCTCTCGACAGGGGTTGGTTGCAGCCTGGCCTTTCGGGACCACCAGATGCCCGTGGGCACAGCTCCCAGCCGAGGCACCCGCCACATGCACTCCAGGCCCCAGCCTGCAGCCTCAATTTTCCTAGCACGTGCTGGGAGGCTATTTATATTGCTTTCAGCTGACTCTCTTGGCCAGCTAGGCTGTCTCTGTGCTGTGGCGAAGGCAGCCCTGCTAGAGGAGTCTGGGGACCCTCTGTTGTGAAGGTACAGATGATTGGGGGGGTCCCTGCATTTTCAGGGTAGGGATCTGGTGGGCTACATGAGACCTCCTGGGAAGCAGCCTAGCCCCCAGCTTTTTTTCTCCCCATAGCGATGAAGAGATGAAGCAATTTTCTTTTTTTTTTTTTGAAACGAAGTCTAGCTCTGTAGCCCAGACTGGAGTTCAATGGTGCAATCCTGGCTTACTGCAACCTCCGCCTCCCAGGTCCCTGTTCAAGAAATTCTCTTGCCTTAGCCTCCCGAGTAGCCCGGATTACAGGCGAGTACCACCATGCCCAGCTAATTTTTTTTTGTATTTTTAGTAGAGATGGGGGTTTCACCATTTTGGCCAGGCTGGTATTGAACTTCTGACCTCGTGATCTGCCCGCCTCAGCCTCCCACGCGTGAGCTGCCGAATTTTCTCTTTTTTTCCTGTGGTGTTCAGAATGTGGCCCTGAGTTGCTGGGCCCCATTCTTCCCTCTGACCCTGGGTAGACTTGCAGCATGGGCAGGGTTTCTCAGGTAGGTGCGGGGCGAGTTTGCTCCATGGTGTCCCCAGCCTTTAACAAGGGGTACCTGGAGGCTCAGGTCTGGGTGGTCCAGACTGCCCAGTTTCCTACCTCTTTTCCATAAATGTCTGACTCCTCTCCAGTGGTGAGCTGAGGGACAGGGAGAGAGGACATTGCCACCACTGGGCTTTTCTGGAGAAGTGTGGGTGGAGAGAAAGAGACATCTTTTCCTTGGACAGAATCCCTCTGGGATGAAATCTTACAAAGGGCACTGCCCTTCTCACCTGGGCACCTGGCACTCTGTCTTGGTGTGGCCTAGACTAGTGGCCCGTGACCCCTAGCCAGGCCATAGGCACCCTCAGAGGTGGGGTGCAGCTCCCCTGGGAATGAATGGCTGTAGTGATGGCTTCCAAAAACCACAGCCAAGCCACAAGGGCCAGTGGAAAGGGGAAAATCCTTCCCACTACCGTGTTCAGCCCCATCATGGCAAACAACCGGCCATTCAATGGAAAGCCGCCAGGGAGGCTGCGGCAGGGCACGGTGGGGTTACTTTCTGTTCCTCAGCTGCTTGGCATCGGGTCGGCAGCTGCGGTGTAACCACCCTCCCATAGTGGATCTCAGATTTTTCTCCCTTACAAAGGTCCCTGTCACCAGGAAATGTCACTAACCTACTTTGAGACGTCCAGACCCAGGGCCAGAGGAGGCTGAGCTATCACTAGAACCTTACAGCTCTCTTTCCCAAGGGTGTGGCCAAAAGCAATTAGGGCTTGGCCTGAGCATTTTAAGGTAATTCGATGCAGGCATTCACATACTTATTGGGGGAGATGCTTGTCTTGGAGAAGGAAGCGAAGATCAGCTAGGAGCTGGCCCACCGGCGTGCCTCTCTGCTCTGGTCCTCTCCTTCCTGGTCTGGCCTACCCACCGCCAGCCAGGCATGGGGAGCTCTCCAAGCCCCCGCCTTGCCTTTCCTCGATCAATTTCAGCCTCAGGTGGACCTGGATGGCTGGCTCCCAGTGGTCTTGCCTGGAAGCCAGGCTGATGGGAGCTCCGGACTAGAGACCCTTTCCCTTTCCCCACAGGTGGCTCCTAGGAGGCAAGCTTCTTTCTGGCATCGTCTTCCCCACTGGAGCAGGGGAAGGGGGGCACCCAGCAGATTGGGGGAGCACCCCTCCCTCTGTACCATGCCTGTGATTGGCCCATAATTACAGGTTTATTGCCTGTACAGCTATTGTGTAATGACATGTTTGCAAATTAATTTTTATGGCTCCTGCCATTAGCATATACAGTAGAGGAAGGTTTAGTATTAATTACTACTGTTGTTCGTGTAATCCCGGAGAATTAAAAACCAATAAAAGAATGACAACAGAAACTGATAGTTTAGGGTCTTTTAAAAATAGTTTTTTCCTCCCTAAGTAAGATGGGAGATTTTTCCAATTTGAGGGGTTAGCGGGTGGGTAGTAGCTCACCCGGGCGGTCTAACCCAGGTCCTGGCCGCCGCCCTCCCCCCGGCCACCCAGGGGCGCAGATTGAACCGCGTACAAGTGATAAATGGGTGATAAATGGGTGGGTGGGAGGGGGAAGCGGGGGCTGGAGGGGAGGCCGGTCGGGGCGCGCAGGGTGGGGGCAGGGAGGGCAGGTGCTGGACCCCGACCCCTCCGCCCCGCTTGCCAGGCCGCCGCCGGCGGGTGCAAGGGGAGGCGCAGAGAGCGCGCCGCCACGCAGCTCCGGAAACAAAGGGCCGCCGGCGCCGAGGGCCTGGCGCGACCTCCAGGGTCAGCGCGGGGCGGAGCAGCCTGAGGCTGGCGGCGGGCGCGGGCGGCCCCGAGCGGCCGGTTTCCTCCAGGTCAGCAGCTCTGGCGCCCTCCCCTGCGCACGCGTGCGCTCGGCAGCCCGCGGGGAGGGGGCGCCAGGCGGGGCCAGCAGGGAGCTGGGGGACTCCGAGACGCTCCTCGCACCCCCAGCGGCCGGGCTCCGGAGGAAGGCGGCCACCCGCACACCGCAGCCACCGAGCCGCTGGCGGCGGCGGGGAAGAGCGCCACCCCTCCCGTGGCGGCGAGCGCTCCGCCCAGCTCATTTAAGATTTTTCTGGCGGGGTAGGCGAGGGTTTGGCAAGTGGCTTGGAGGGGTCAAAAGGCACGCTGCTCCCGCTCCCCAACCTCCTCCAATGTGCCTACCGGAGCTTTTCTCTAGGATATCGTTTACCGGGAGTTCAGCTGTCATTTGAAGCCGCAGCGTTTAGCAGGGACCCCGGGGCTGCCGCTGGGGACCCCTGATTTACGCAGTGGTTGGAAAGCGTTGGCAGGAACCCAAGCCTGGCGTGACCGCAGTGCCCCGCCATGCGTACCTGCGGGCTCAGGTCTGTTCCTCAAACCATGATTGTATCTGGGGTCAAAAAGTGACCCCTTAGTGTCACCAGGTCTTGATTCCCGCTGGTTGTGCCACTGAGGGGCCCTTCAGGAGGTAAAAGGGCTTGAAAATAAATTGTCACATCAAGAGGCAGCTTTGCAGCGTGTGTTCAAGGAGGGGGTGGGGGGACGTGGGTAAATGGATCCTGTCTCTTTAAAATCGCTGGGCTGGACAATGAGCGCACAGGATGTGGTTTGGCGGCAGGGTTTTTTCCCCTTCGATTTGGGGAATTATCACATGGGGCCTTCTTGAGCTGGTGTGAAAGGGAGGCGGCGTGGGGAGGAGAGATACAGGCTCCACACTCACACACACACTGTGCAGTTGATCGTTTTCTTAAACCAAATTAGCCGGGGCTCTCGTTACTATGGTGCAGCCGGGGCTTGCAGAATCCCAGTAATAGCGTTTATTAGGTCTATTTGCCTGGAAGCATGCCTTCCCGGATCTGATAATGCACCAGAGCACGGGGAGTGTGGGAGATGCTATCGAGCATTTGATTACACTTGCAACCGGGATTTTTAGGGGGTGGGGTGAGGGGTGAGAGGGAAAGAAAGGAGGGAAACCGCTCGCCCGCGGAGCTCAGCGGGGCCGGCCGGCGTGTGCGTTGCCGCAGCCCTGCGTGGGTTCCACACAAGGCGGCCCCGAGTGCCCGGGTCACGGTGTGGGGATTCTCCTCCCGGGTCCTGGCGGAGGGCGAACTCCTGGCTCCCGCAGCTGTCAGTCGTGGGTGGGGAGGGAGGGAGGACTGGCGGGCGGGCGGCCAGAGCGCGGAGTTGGGCAGCCGGAGGGGGGACCCGCGGCGCCCGCAGCCGCCCACTGTTTGCAAACGGCCCCCGCTTGGGAGCGACGGGGAGCACCCCGCCTCCGGCAGCGGCACCCTCCCCGGGTTTGGAGAGGGGTGCCCGGCTTCCTGCGCCCCGCTCCGGTCCGCATGGATCTGCCGCCCAGCTCGGCGGCCGCGCGGGGGGAAGCTCGCAAGTGAAACTATTATTATCGCCCTGCGAAGCATGGAGCTGTTGGAAGACGCCGCGTAGAGACGGAAGGAGCCGCCGCCGCCTTCAGCCGCCCGCCGCTGCGCCCCTACCCTTTCGCTTTCATTAGGGGAGACAAATCTGCTGTCAGGCAGCCAGCTTTCCAATTTACCGATAATGATTCTTGCATGAAAATTGATCGAGGGGCTCTCCACCGCCGTGCGCTCCCGCCTGTCTCCCCGCTCCTGTCCTGCCTCCTGCCCAGGCGCCAGAGCCCCCGCGAGTTCTTTCTCCTCCTCCTTCCACCCCCTCTGTCTGAGTCAGTGGTGGGACGCCGGGCCAGGGAGATAACCAAAAAAGGGGGGAGGGGTGTTGGTGGCGAGAGGGGGAGGGGAGCCGGCGCCCCGGCCTGCTTTCTCCTGCCGGAGACTTGTTTGCAATCGTTGCCTCTTTTATTTACGAGAAGAAATCTCCCCCTCGGTACTTCTTGGCTGTTTGGGTATTAATTTTCTCCTCTCCCCTCTCCCGCTCGCCCCCTCCTCCTCTCCCCGCCACCCCGCCCCTCCTCACCCAGTAGCTAAGGGGAAACAAAACAAAGCCGATTTCTCCTTGGCAACAAGAGATACCCCCTCCCGCCGCCCCCCCTTCCTTTTTCCTTCTGGTTCTGAACGTGAAACCCTGTTGGAAACAGGTCTCTTGACCCTCGCCCTTGACATTCAAATGGCTGAATGGAGGAGAGATTGCTACTCGCACGTCTTGGGGGCTGGTTTTTTTTCTCCTCTCCCCCCTCTTTTCCTTTCAAATGAGTAATCCCTGAAGATCTTAACCCCCCAATTTCATCACCCTCACCTCCCCCCTTTATTTTTCTCTCGCTTCTCTTCCCCGCCTGCTTCCCTCCGCCGTGCTCCCCCCTCCTTTTTTTTATTTGCATCTCAAGTCCAAAAGGCAGAAAATACACACGCGGCGAAGACACCCGGGCAGCCGTGGAGGCTCCGGCCCGTCCTTGGTCGTCAATTACCTCATTGTGGACCTGCCAGGGCCAAGGTGGCCGAAATTGCCCGGGCGCTGGCCGGAGAGAGAGCCTTTTGATCATCTTGTGTGGGGGGGAAAAAGACTGATTTTTTTTTTTTCGTCGCTCTCGGGATCGCTCTTCTGCCTTTATTTTATTGTTTTGGACATTTTTGAGCGCCGTGGCTTGAACGGTGCTTTTTGTTCATTGCTGGGTTTTAATATTATTTTCCTTCTTCATCCCTCTCTGGCCACTATGGAATTCTAATTTGAACCATGTTTGGATTGAAGCCGCCTCTGTATTACTTACCAGGTAAGCGAGCCGTGCGCCTCCCCAGGTCCCGCGCGGCGCCGGCGCGCCCGGGACCCTCCCTCATCCGACCCCCTCCCAGACCCCCCCCAGCCAGGGTCGGGCAGTGGGTCCGCGGTACCCCCCGCGGGCGGGCGCGCGCGGCCTCGGATCCTCCCGCTGCGGTCAAGCCCGCGGTGTGCGCGGCTACGTGCGGCGGGGAGCGCCCACCCGGCCCGCCGCCCTCACCGCGCCGCCGCCGGGGGTTGCGCGTCTCGCTCCTTTTGTCTGCCCGGAGCCGGCTCCGCCGCGACGGCGCGGCGAGCGGCCGAGGCACTTAAGCCTTCCAAGGTGAATTAAGCGCCGGGTGTGAAGTTACTTTGCTGCAGGCCGCCCCGATCGGGTAGCATGCCCCCCCACCCCAGTCCTGGGGCTGATTCTCTCTCCCTCCAGCCAACCCCCTTGCGCGGCCTCGGCGCGAGCGTCCCTCGCCGGCCCCCGCCACCATCCCGCCGCCCCCCTTCCTGCCTGGGATTCCCTGGAAGGTTTTGTTCCGCCGAGGTCGGAGGAGGGGGCCGGGGAAGCTCAGGAGGGTATTTGGCGTGGCTTCCTGTTTCCTTAACCTTCCTGCGCCGTGACAGCCGCTCGCCCTGTAACTTTCTGTTTCGGGGCTAGTCGCGCTTTCAGCCTGGAGGAGAGGGGAGGGGGGTTGACAGCTGGAGGTTTGGGGAGCCCCTCCTGAATTCACCTTATTTGGACTTCTAAACCTTAACACTGAGTGTAGACTAAATGGAAACTGGTGATCCGAGAATTCTGGCGAGGGAGCCCTCGGTGATGGACCCCACGGCCCCCCCCCGGCACCACCACCCCTGTTCCCCCTGGGGTCGGGGAGAAATGCACCGGCCTGCCCCAGGGGGGGCCACGTGACCGCAGGTCAGGAAGGCTGTGCTGAGTGTGGCCGCAGGTTCTAGGAATGAGCTGATTTTATTTTTCCTCCTCCCTTTGAGGTGATCTCCCTTGAGCTTTGACACACCGTACCTAATGAAGGTGGGGTGTAGAGGGAGGAGGTGATGTGGGGGTGTAGACAGGAGAGGGGAAATTCCTAGTTTTCCTGTGGTGAGGCTTATAAAATTCTGCAGAAGACGCTGCCCTGGAGCTTGATTTCCGAATTGTTTTGCTGGGGAAAGGTGCACGTGGCCGGGTGTTCGGTTTCGTGTTTTTTTTTTTCTTTCTCTGTTCAGAAGATCCTGTCACTTTTGCTGAGGCTTCCACATCGCTCTGGAGTCCCCAAGGAGTGTGTCGGGGGAGGAAGGGGCCTGGACAGGACCCGCTTCCCTTGGATCTGGCCTTTGCTGCCCTAACCAGGGCAAACGTTTTCACTGAGTTAATAGAGCAGGGTGGAGGGTCACCAGAGTCCAACTGACTTTAAAAAAAAAAAAGCAGGAACAACTCCTTTAGGAACTCTGTACTTTACTCTTTTTGAGTTTCGTGGTGTCTGTTTTAGTTCCCAGCAACTGACCAGGTCCATGTTTTTTGCTAGGTGTCTATGCCGCTTTTATAGGAAGAATACTGAATATTTCCCGGCGTTTCCATTTCATTCTTGATCTCTTTTTCTCCCCTCCACTGCCGGAAATGCAAATCAACAAACGGCAAGCTTGGCTTTTCCCTCCCTCCGCACTTCCCTTAGCGGATCCAATCCAAATTAGAACCGGGAATCCCCAACTTGGTAAAATAAAGGTTGTAAGGCGAGGGCGGAATGAGCCTTATGGGAGCTCAGAGCCATCTCCCCCATTGGAAGATTCCAGGTAAATGAGGGCTGGGTTTGAGTCGCGGTGACATTCCCCAGACCCCTTTAACCCAAAATGTAACATATCTTCATGCTGAGTCTGGGTTTTTCTTGTCTGCCTCCTCCTGGGTTGCGGCTGGGGAAAAGCAGAGAGCTTGTGCCTCCCCCGCAGCTGTGCCTGCCTTGGAGGCGCTCAGGACAAGCTTGTGCCAAGAATGAATCTTCTTAAGTACAGGGCGTCTTCAAAGCACAGGTGTTTGTAATCTACACCCCTCTTCACCTGCCACTGGAGGCTGCTGGTGCATATTTATTCATCAGGTGACCGATTTTCTATTTACACAGGGAGTCTCAGAAAGAGGAGGAGGAAGTGTCAGGCTAGGAAATTCAAAGCCATTAAGGAAGGTCTGCCCAGGCTGGTGTAAAGCCCCCAGTGGGCAGGCAGGAGGGGTGACTTTTGTCCCGACCCCCAGGGAGATCAGGGGAGGGGAGGTCGGGGCAAATCTCAGCCTGTGGATGCAGGCTTTCCTGCATTACAGTTTTTTCGGTTGTATTTAAAGTCCCCACTGGGGTTTTACGCTTTATTGTCGTAGTGTAATATTCAGGGTGAGGGCTTACCGGGAAGAACCACAGTCAGGTGCCCAGGCTTCCCAGGCCTGGGGTTAATGTGTTGAGAGTGATAGTAACAGCAGTGGCCTGGTCCTCGTTTTTTTTTTTTTTTTTTTTTAAGATGGAGTCTTTCTGTGTCACCCAGGCTGGAGTGCAGTGGTGTGATCTCTGCTCAGTGCAGCCTCTGCCTCCCGGTTCAAGAGATTCTCCTGCCTCAGCCTCCCAAGTAGCTGGAATTACAGACACCTGCCACCATGCCAGGCTAATTTTCATATTTTTAGTAGAGATGGAGTTTCACCATGTTGGCCAGGCTGGTCTCGAACTCCCAACCTCAGGTGATCCACCCATCTCAGGATCCCAAAGTGCTGGGATTACAGGCTATACATGCCCAGCCCTGGCCTGGTCCTCTTGAGTGCTGTCAGGCCCTGTTACAAATGTTTTGTGGGCTCTCTGTAGATCTCACTTCCTCTCTCTCAGATAGGTGCTGCCATCCGCCCGTTTAACAGATGAGCAAAGTGAGGCCCAGGGGCTCGGCAGTTTGCCCAGCTTGGAAGCAGCGGAGCTGGGACATGGAGCTGGCTTCCTCTGCCACGCTGATCTGGGAATGAGGGAGCTCAGGTGCAGAAGCCAGCCTGGCTTGCTTCGGGCCTGAGGTTCTGGATGACAGGCAGACCCCGCCCCACCGAGCCTGACTCCTGGGTGCTCTGTAGCCTCCTGGACTTGGATTCCGTGCCTGATGCCAGATCCCAGGCACTGCAGGGAGCAAGGGCCCAGAACCTGCCTGTCCAGCCACTGCCCTGGGGGCAGTTCCCAGTCAGGCTGGCATCAGGCACCTGCTCTTCCTGTTTGACAGGCGGGAGGACTGAGGTTGGGCATTAGATTTGAAGTCAGGCTCTGCCCCTTGCGAGCTGTGTCCTTGGGCAGGTGACTGATGCCCTGAGTTGAGTCTGTTTTCCCATTTGTAAGAGGGGATCCATAATTGTGTCTCCCTCGGGATCAGTGGAAGGCAAGGGTCAGCAATCCATGGCCGGGCCTGTTGTAAGTCAAGTTTTATTGGCACACAGCCACGCCTGTTCCTCTGGCAGCTTTCACATTACAATGGCCAAGTTGAATCGTGAGCAGAGACCATCTGGGCTGGCCACGCCTAAAATCTTTAGTTACTATCCAATCCTGGACAGGAGAAAGGTTGCCCACCCTCTGTTCAAGAAATGGAATGAGCGGGTCCTCTAAAGATGGTGCCCAGGATGAAGTTAGCGCTTGAAATTAGAGTAACTGTAATAATCATTATTATTATTTTGTCATGGTCATTATTATTGTTACTGAGGTGGAATTATTTGCAGCAAGTTACAGAGCTTTTTTTTGAGATGGAGTCTCGCTTTGTTGCCAGGCTGGAGTGCAGTGGGTTATCTCAGCTCACTGCAACCTCCGCCTCCCAGGTTCAAGTGATTCTCCTGCCTCAGCCTCCTGAGTAGCTGGGATGACAGGCATGTGCCACCACCCCCAGATAATTTTTTGTATTTTTAGTGTAGATGGGGTTTCATCATATTGGCCAGGATGGTCTCGATCTCTTGACCTCGTGATCTGCCTGCCTCAGCCTCCTCAAGCGCCGGGATTGCAGGCGTGAGCCACCGCGGCCGGCCAAGTCAGAGCTTCTTAGTGGGGACCTGAACGCTTGTCTGTGGCCTGGGCTTCCTGCCACCATGCTTGTAGTGTCTGAGTCTTGCTGCTGCTTCACTGGCCAGGGGGAAATGGTAGCTGTGAGGGGACGCTGGCTGCAGGGAGAGCAAGGTGCAGGGGCATGTGTGAAAGGACATGGGGCTGGCGGGTGGGAGGCCGCAAGGTGTGGCATCCACCGTCCTGCAAATGGGGTGATTGGGAAACTTAAGCAGGGGTCCCTTCTCAAACTTTCCTCTGTATGTACTTGCGCCTAGATTCCCCCTTTCCTGAACTCCACCAGGCAGCTAGCCCCATGCTGGCGGGGTCTGGGTGTCTCCTTTTTACCGGACTCAGTACCAGGCCTATAATAACAATCCTAAAAATGAAAAAAATAATGAGGGCTGGGCAAGGTGTCTCATACCTATAATCACAGCCCTTTGAGAGGCTGAGATGAGTGGATCACTTGAGCCCAGGAGCTCGAGACCAGCCTGGGCAACATGATAAGAACCCCTCTCTATAAAAAGTAAAAAAAAAAATGAGCCGATTTTGGTGGCATGCCTGTAGACCCAGCCCCTCAGGAGGCTGAGGTGAGAGGATGTCTGGGGCCCAGCAGGCTGAGGCTGCGGTAGCTGTGATTGTACCACTGCACTGTGGCCTGGGCGACAGTGAGACTGTCTCAAAAAACAAAGCAAAACAAAACAAAAAGGCCAGGTGTGGTGGTTCATGCCTGTAATCCCAGCACTTTTGGAGGCTGGGGTGGGCGGATCACCAGGTCAGGAGTTCAAGACCAGCCTGACCCACATGGTGAATTCCCGTCTCTACTAAAAATACAAAAATTAGCTGGGTGGTGCGTCCCTGTAATCCCAGCTACTCAGGAGGCTGAGGCAGGAGAATTGCTTGAACTGGGACGCGGGACGGGAGGTTGCAGTGAGCTAAGATCGTGCCACTGCACTCCAGCCTACAGAGCAAGAGTCTCTCAAAAAAAAAAATTATTAACGAAGAGGAAGAGGCAGTGGCTGCCTCACATGCTGTTCCCATTCCACACCAGACAAGGCGCTTCCTCAAAAGAACTCTGAGAGATCAGGCTTCTCTCGTCCCACTTGACAGCTGGAGAAACTGAGGTACGGAGTGGTTGAGGTCACACGTGCAGTGAATGGTGCATCCAGGCGCTGACCCGGGGCATTCTGGCTCCAGAGTCGCTGTTTCGTAAATATTTGTTGACTGTGTTGAGGGGAGCTGGCTGCTGGTATTGGCAGCGGCGCCCTTCCAGCCTGTTATCTGGTTCCTGTCGTTTCTGGAGGGAGGACTCCTCAGCCGTCAGCTGACCCCACCCCAGCCCGACACTGAACTCTGGGTGACCCTGGCCTTCTCTCAGGATCACTGTCCTCTGCCAGGAGGGCTGCCCCAGGCCCTCCAGGGTGCCGGTCTCTGCGCAGGCCCTCCTGGATTGGGGGTGGTGTCTGGAGGTGAGATCAGGCTGGAACCCAACTCCCAGGGTGCTGAGAGCCGAGGCGGGGAGGGGGCGCCCACAGGGACAGAGGTCTTGCATGGCCTCAGGCTTGTCATGGGACTTAGGAAACCATAGCTGTGGCTCAGGAACCACCCAAGACCTGCTCCAGGGGCAGGTTAGGTCTAATGGGATCTGACTCAGATAAAAGGAAAACATGGCTATTTTGGTTGTGATTGAGAAAGCTGCTTATTTACAGCTCAGAAACTCAGCGGGGACAGGCATTTCGGCTTCCATCTAGCACACTTTCCAGGCAGTCACTAATTAATCTTCCGATACCCCTGAGAAATAGGGAGGCCGCCACGGTTCCATCTGTCGCCTGGGAAAGCCGGGGGCCCTTTTGTCCCAGCTGCGGCCCAGCCCTTCTCTGAGGGGCCTGGTCTGGTTCCCACCCCCCTGCCCAATTTGGTTCTCATTAAGGTTTTTTTCTTGCTTAAACGTGTTGCTGTTTCTCGGTGGGTGGGAAACGGATGCAGCCCGCTGGAACCCTCCTGCTTCTTATCTCCTTGACTCTGGAGACAGAAGACAGGTCTCTGTACTCTGGGAGCAAACGGTCATGATGTTACCCGGATTCCGGGGCAGGAATGCATGTCCTGCTACACAGGGGAAGCTCAGCGGGGAGCCAAGGGTGGGCTGAGCCACGCAGCCCCTGGGCAGAGCTGGCGAGAGGAGGATGTCTGGACCTGGCCTCCTGCCTAGAACCTGGTGCTCCGTGTCACTGGCCCATCCTCCCCCTGGACGTGGACACGTGTGAGTGCAGCAGTCCACGGGGCTTCCTCTCACCAGCGTCCAGTGGGATCGAGTCGCCTGGTCTACCTGGCATTGTGTAGATGAGGACACAGAGGTCAGGAGATTCCGAGGGGCCTGTTGACTTCACATGGTTTTCCTTAGACTTTCGGGGAGACTGGGCGGTGCAGGCAGCCTCTTCAACTGGGGTGCATCCCATCATACTCTTTGTGGGAAAATCAGACTGTTGTGGCCCCTAAAATGCCTTTCAGGAAGGATGGTGGGGTCCCCTCTTAGGGGACCTCCTCAGCAAAGCAGATCCTTGTCCCCATCTGGGATTGTCTCCCTTCAGTGGTCTAGCTGCAGGATCAGCAGAAATTCTGAAGCTACAGGGGCCATGTATTAGAAGGGAAGAGGGAATTTGGGGGTGAGGGAATAAAAATCTATGTGGTATCCTCCTCTTTTTTTTTTTTAAGAGCTCCGTATAGATTTAAAGTCCTTTTGTTAATTTAGGAACATAAAACCGTGTGATGTATAGTTTGGTTTGCTCGTAAAATGACTAAGCGTGGCATATTTAGTGCGGTGAAAGCTTGAGGTAAAAGGAAAAAAAAATCAGTGAGAATTTTCTTACAAGTCTTTAGGGGAAAATGTTCTTTTCCGGCATTTTCCCTCTCATGCCAGGCCCTCGGCAGCTGGGGTTGGGCCTGCTTGCTGCCCTCAGCCCCACTTACAGCCATCCTGGAAGCCTGGAGCGGGTGCTGGGGCTGGGGGATTGTAGGGGCAGGACACTGGCAGGGTTGGGGACAGCCAGCTCTGGGTCTCATCCCCAGAGCGCCATCCCTCCCAACCCTGGAGCCGAGGGCTGCCAGAAGCCCAGGTCTTGAAGGCTCCGGGCAGCTCTGTCATCCTCTCCCTCCCACAGGGAAGCAGGAAGCGCCCTCTGACCAGGCCTGGACCGCCGCCCAGTGGGCATCTGGCTGCTGGCTTAATGGCCTGCGGGGTCAGGAAGTCATGGAACACCAGACTTGGGAGGGACCTCAGAGGTCAGACGGCCTGTCCCTCCTGTCTCTGGACTTGGGGGTCTCGTGGTCACCTCAAGCTGGGCACGTGCAGGTCCTGCCCTTAGTTGGACCGGGCTGTGCCACTGTGGCGAGGTAGGATGTCACTTTTTGCATGGAGCACCTGCCTGTGACCCAGTCCTGTCCTCGAAGGACACAGACCAAGCCTCCCCTTCCTGAGTATCTTCTGTCTGGCCTCCCCCTGAGCTGGGCAGGGCCTGTGCCAGTGGGTGCCATGTACTGTGCTGCATCCGTTCACTGGGCAGGAGCAGCAAAGGAGGTCTGTGTCTTATCCGTAAGTCACTTTGGGACCGAACAGGGAGCTGAGCAAAGAGGAAGAATGCTCTGGAAACTATTAGAAGCACTGCGGCAGAGGGAATCCAGGAAGGCTTTCTGGAGGAGGGGCACTAAAGGCAGGCTTTGAAATTGTGGAGCTCTGAGGTGGATGAGGCTGGGAGGAAGGAGGCTAGCACAGTGAGGAAGGATGAGCAGAAATAGGGAAACTGGTCTTCCAAGACTCAGCACATTGAGTTCACGTCGGGTGTGCTGAGAGCTGGGCATGGTACCTTACCAGCCCGCGTTGTGATGGTGGTGTGGGGGGAATGGATTGAGTAATCAGGGTGACAAGTACCGGAGCTGAGAGCTGTGAGTAGGATTTTCTCGGCATGCAGAGGAAAACAGTTTGGTTTGAGATGGGGGTGAAGGCTGTGTCCAAGAAGGCCACAGAGCGGAGGTGACATTTGAGCTGTCCTTTCTACTCTGGGGAAACCCATATTCCTCACCAGTGGGGACTTGGGAGGGAAGGCCACCACTCCTGTCCCCGTGCTCAGCAGCGCCCTCTAGGGGTGGGGCTTTGAAGCCTGCGTCTCCTTTGGAGACACCACGGGGACTCTCTCGGAGGGTGTCCACAGCAGGGCGGGTTCCAGAAGCCGAGGAACCGTAGGAGAGAGTGTGCAGGCTGCAGGAGGCTGCGTGGAAGGGGCGCCGTGCCTGCTCCCCACTCCTCCCCGGCCAGCCTGGGAACTGCGAGTCCACATGCGCCAGGCCCTGCCGGCCAGAGAGATGTGCTCGGCCCAGTCCTTGTCCTCAGAGAGCTGGGGGTGCGGCAGATGGGGCCCTGCACAGCTTCTGGTGGGAAGCAGAGCCTAGAGGTTAGGGTGGGGAAAGTGCGGTGGGGGGTGGCAACATGTGGGAATGAAGCCGGGGAGTGGGTGGGAGCCACGTCTTGGAGGGTCTTGAATGTCATCAAGCCAGTGACATGTGAACTCGATTCTGTTGTCAGTGGGAACCTGGGTTCTTAAAAGCAACCGACTCGGCCAGGCACAGTGGCTCACGCCTGTAATCCCAGCACTTTGGGAGGCCAAGGCGGGCAAATCATGAGGTCAGGAGCTTGAGACCAGCCTGACCCACATGGTGAAACCCGTCTCTACTAAAAATACAAAAAAATCAGGCACGTATGGTGGCGGGTGCCTGTAATCCCAGCTACTCGGGAGGCTGAGGCAGGAGAATCACTGGAACCTGGGAGGCAGAGGTTGCAGTGGTGATCACACCACTGCACTCCAGCCGGGGCGACAGAGCACAACTCCATCTCAAAAAAAAAACATGGCAGGAAGCTCCCCGTGCTTGTGTAATGCACGTAGAGCACGAGCCAGGCACGGGAAGACGCCGCCAAGAAGCCCCCAGAACCGTGTCCTCATGTAGTGCCCACGCCGGCGAGGGGCCCACAGTGAAGGAGACTCTGCAGAGAAGGGGGGTGCGTGGGGGGTGCCGAGTCCGTTTCCTATGGAGTTTGCGTGTTCTTGAGCCCTCCCTGGGATTCCAGTGACAGCTGGAGTGAGCGAATGGGCCTGACCCCTTTACGTGACCTCGGCCACCAGCAGGAGGTTTGCGAGTGGGGGATGGGGTGAGTGGTGCTCGAACCTGGCCTAAGGCCGGGGAGGAGGTGTGAGAAGGAGCAGCAGGGACCCTGGGTCTCGGCCAGGCTCCAGGAGGAGCTGGGTCCCCACGGTGAGGGTTAGGTGTCTTTGCTGGGTCTTCCAGCAGGCCCTGCGGGTTCGAGGGCAGCAGGCTTTTCCGAGGCTGCTGTTCTGCCTAGGCGCTGTGTTCCATCCTGCCTCTGCTCCTTACTGGCGTTGTGACTCTGAGCAGCTTCCTTACCCTCTCTGGATCTGTTTCCTCATCTGCTAAATGGGACCAGGAGCAGAGCCTGCCTCCTGGGGTTGCTGAGAGCGTGTGATGAGTTAACTGGCGGGCTGGAGGGACCAAGCGCTCGCTGTAGGACCCTGAGCTGCAATGACCGTTTGGGGTGACAGTTCCTGGCTGTGGGTGTCACACCGTCCATGTCTCGGATTTGGGAGTAGCCTGGAAGAGGAAGTCCCTTCCTGGGAGACCTGGCCAAGCCACTCCACGTGGAGGCAGTGTGCCAACAGGGAGGGCCTCAGAGGAGCTCAGGCTCCCGAAGTGGCTGTCAGCCAGCCCGGGCCGTGCACAGCACCACGGTCGCAAGGCGGCAAGTTCTGAATAAGTAAAGAAGAAATGGAATCGCCTTCTGAGGTCGCCCCAGTCCTGCCTCCACTGCCTCCCACGTAAGCAAAGCCGGATTGCGTGAACCCGGGGCCCCAGAGTCACTGGATGGAAGATGCCATTGGCCAGCCCGGCTTCCGTGGAGAATCTCATTGGAATAGATTTCTTCTTCGACCTCCCCACCCCCAGAGGAGGACTTCAGTGTCACCCATAGCGAGTGACAAGCCCACCGCCAGCGCCCTGAGGCCAACGGCACCTTATCTCAGACTCTGGGGCCTGTGAACTGGCCCCGACCCTCCCCACCTCTCGTCATTCTTGTCCTGTAATTCACTTAGGATTAGCTTTCAGACCTCCTCCCGGCCCTAACTTCTGTCGTCGTCTTGGTAACTGTGTCAACCGTTTGCTGGTTTCCCGTGATTATCTGACAAGAGAAAGGGGGGCTGGCAGGGAACATAAAAGAAGGGAGGAGGAGATAATGCCGGGGTCTTAATTGAACTGGCTGCGGAGGGGCCCCCGGAGGAGGGCCAGCCACTGCATGGGCGGTAGGTGGGGGGCGGGGGGCACGCAGGCCTCTCACCCGCTCCAAAAACCTGTGTCTCTGTCGGAAGTGTCACTGCCTTTATCTTAGATCTGAAGGGCCCAGGGAAGAGGTGTCACTCCCGCCCCCTTGTCGCCCAATTTCCCTCCTGGAAAATTTCACTCACAGGCAGATTTTCACTTGGCTTTATGACAGCGCTCACTGCAGGGTGCTGGCCTGTGGGTGGGCAGGTCAGACCAACCGGTTCGGGGGCTGGTGGGTGGGTCTGCAGGGGACCCAGACTCCTGGCATGGAGGAAGACTTCATGAGCAAGTATGTGGTCATAAAACATGGTTTATTCTCCCAGCTGCTGTGGGTCGGAGATTCACAAAGGGAGTGTTGGGGTCTAGCCAGTCTCTGGCCAGCTACACCCGAAGACTAGGAGAGGAGACTGGCTGCGAGGAGTCTGGAGTCGTCTGAAGGCTCTTCTCACTCAAGCCTGGCAGTTGGTGCTGGTTGTTGGCCAGACCACAGCCGGGGCTCTCAGGCTGGGGCGCCTCCTCATGGCCCCTAAGTGTGGCATGAGCTTCCTCACAACATGGGCGGCCTCAGAGCTCCAATGGCAGGGGTCCCAGCTCACAAGGGGAAGCTGCACAGCCCTTCAGGGTCTGGCCTTGAAAAGCAAGCTGTGCCACACCGCATTCTACTGGTTGCAAGTGACGGACAAGCCTGCCCAGATTCAGCTGGAGGGGAGTTAGGCTTCATCTCTTTCTGTTTGGTTCGCTGAGACGGGGTCTCGTTCTGTGGCTCAGGCTGGAGTGCAGTGGTGCGATCACAGCTCACTGCAGCCTCTACCTCTTGAGCTCAAGTGATCCTCCTGCCCCAGCCTCCCAGGTAGCTGAGATCTTAGGTATATACCACCACACCTGGCTAATTTTTAAATTTGTTGTAGAGTCAGAGTCTTGCTATGTTGCTCAGGCTGATCTGCAATTCCTGGGCTTGAGTGATCCTCCTGCTCCAGCCTCCCAATGGTGTTAGGATGACAGACATGAGCCAGTATGCCTGACCTAGGCTCCACCTCTTAATGGGGAATGGCACCCTTGTAGAAGGGTATGGGTTTGGGAGATGTGGTTGATGTTGCCTCTCTGGAAGATGTCATCAGCTGCACGTGCTCCACTCACCCACGGCCGATGTGGTCTGTTTCCAGATAGTGGTAGCCTTGCCTTGAGGAAGGGAAGCAATTCCGTGTTCTTTCAGGGTCTGCTTCTGAAGTTTCCTGAAGACATGTGACATGGAGCTTTGTGGGCAGAGGCCTTGGTGCCCTGGTGAGGAGGCTGTTAGGCCTCCTGGATGGGCCTCCTCAGTCATGGCCGCCCCCAGTTTCAGATTCACCAGCCCTCTGAAATAACCATGAGGGTTGTCTCTGAAAATGAAGGCGCTGTTTCTTGTCACAGAGGCAAGACCAGCCCCTCACTAGATCAGTGGGAAGACAGGAGTGCCTTTTGGGGAGCTACTAATGAGCTATGTCTGATTTTTATGAAACTCCATGGTAAATTATTAATTTGGGCCAGAAATGAAAGTGTGGAACTGGAGAGGCTCATGAATATTCATTGTTAACTTCAGCACAGGGTTGATCAGTGGCTAGAGCAGGCAGTCAGCCTCGTGACCCAGATACGGGCTTATTACCTGGGGCGGAGGCTCTTGGGAAACCCTTCCCCGTTCACTCCCTTAGTTTCTTGATCCAGAGGTGGAGCTGGTAAGTCACAGCTCATTAGCAAAGTTGAAGCCAGACCAGGGCTGGGCTGGGGCCAGCTCAAGATGGGAGCAGAAGTCAGAGGGTTCTTGAGCCCCTGGGTCCCCCTGGGCTCACAGCGGTCTGTTGCCACTGTGGACCTGTTGATGAGGGTGACGTTGGTGCAAAGGGAGCTGGAAGCTCCTGCTTCTCTGCCCCTGGTCCCTTCTTAGAGCCTCCTAGGGGAGGATGGGGACCCCTAGAAATGAAGGTCCCTTTCACAGATAGTCTTTGGTTCTGGAATATGATCATGGTTAGTATCACTGAGGTCACTTTCTGGGTGTTGTGCAACAGAGACTCCTCCCAAATTCGAACTACTTGAAATAGTGAGTTCTCATTTCCAGGACGGTTCTGCTGGGATCCTCTCCTCCCCGCCAAGGCCCACCTTGCCTAGCACTCTAGCCTGACCTTCTCTGCTGTTCTCTACACCTTTGTCCAGGTTGTTCCTGCTGCCCAGAGCGCTGAGCTCCAGGGTCTGGGAATGGCCAGTGCTCACTCCTGTTAGGAGTGGCCTCTCCCTGCTGTGTGCGCTTGGGTAGATAGTGAGCAAGCGTGACCTCCTGTTGTAACTATTTAGTAGCTGAGCTCCTGGGCCCAGGGGCCAAATGGTCAGATTTGAATTCTTGCTCTGCCTTGACTCCTTGTGAGACCGTGGGCAAGTTACTGAAAGTCTCTGGGCCTCAGTTTTCTTGGTGGTAAACCTGGAGGATAGTTTTCCTGAGGCTGGCGTGAGAATGAAAAGGCTTTGTACATGTAGAGAGCGTAGCGTGGTGCCCGGACTGTCAGGAAGGGCGGACCTGCTCGTGGAATTATCGTTGATCATCGCCGTATTTCCTGCTGGGACAGACGCTCCAGCACAGGAACTCCTGGGCCTCCCCGGCCCAGTGCCAGCACACAGGCACGTGCGGATGACTGGAGTCTTGTGTTATGTGTGTTTTCCCTCCTTCTCAGGATCCGAAGAGCTTATGCTGCTGCTGCGGTGGTGCGTGCGCCTCGGGGAAAGCCTCGCACTGCCCCAGGCCTGTGTGGGTCTTGCTGGTCCCGGGGGGGCCTGGTACCTGCCCACCTCCTGGACAGGCCCATTTGTCATACAAGCCTGGAGACTGCCCACCTCTGTGTGGAGAGAGGCCACTTCCTGCCTGGGCCCTAGGGGGTGGAGGTGGGGGTTTCAATTCCCGCCTCTCTCGGAGGAGGACAGAGAAAAGTGAGGTTTCTGGTGGCTTCCGGGGTTAGAGCCAAGATATGAACCGCGGCCCTGAGTTCTCAGGCTGAACTGACCACTTCTTGCAGTGAGCTTTTTAGAGACGCAGCCGTCAGGCTGGCTGAGTGGCCGGATGGGATGAAAGGTTGCCCGCCAGAGTCCTAGGCACAGGGCTGGTTCTGAGGGCCTGTTCCAGGGCAGGGGCAGTTCTGGATGGCCTTGGTGCTTGGTCAGTGTCCGTCTTCGTGGGCCTTGGCATTGGAAGTCCTCAGCACCTCCCAGCACGCGAGAAGCTGCCAAGTTTGCGTATGGGAGGGAGAATGCCCCGGGAAGAGGAGAGACCTGGCCTTGACCCGCCGTCACCAGGGATTCTCTGGGGCTTTGGGGGTTCCCGCAGTGGCCTGCTGGCAGGCAGTTCAAGAACTGACACCTGCTGTGTGACAGAGTCGTGGCACTCGATCCCAGCCTGCAGAGAGAGTCATGAAAAGCGTGCACGGTTTTATTTGGCTATTGAAACCCATCACTCCACCTGCCTGGCTTTTCATCTGATTTCGATGCCTTTGACTCAGGGCTCTGTCACCTCCCAGGTGCCAGGGCTCTCGGAGAGAGGCGGCCAGCGGGTCAGACCGGTGGGGTGAGCCGCGTGGGAGGAACAGGAACGCAAATAGCCTACAACCAACTTTGTTCTCCTTGCCCTGGTTTGGAAAGAGACGTTGGCTTCTCACAAGCATAAGTGCCAGGGCAGTTCCTGAGCACCTGTTGGTGCCAGGCTCTGGAGGGGCTGAAGGGGAGGATGGAAAGTCTGTGACACGCTTCTCTTCAAGGCCATCCCGGACGCTGGAGGAGGCAGGAGCTCAGCCGCAAGCCACTGACTCCAAGTTTCTGGGGGTTGGTAGGATACAGGTGACTCCAGGCACTTGGAGGGTGGCAAGTTTCCATTTGGCTGGAGTGATCTGGGAGGACTTCCTGCAGGAGGTGGTGCTTGAAGCAGATTCTGACGCCTTGGTTGGTTTTGAAAAGGGAAGCTGGGGGAGGTGTGAAGAGGAGAGTGGTTTTTATCTCAGTGCGCCACAAACTGTACCGTGTACTCCAATGACCCGGATCTTGCTCAAGGGAAGGTTCGGATTCAGTGGGTCTGGGAGGGACCCTAGGCTCGGCCTTTCTAACAGGGCACAGGGGAACTTCCCTCCCTTGAGCCCCGGAGTCACGTGCACCTTCCAAGGCTGGGGCAGCCTCAGTGTATCGGGTAGCCAGGACACTGGACCTGCACTGCCTAACAGTAGCCACTAGCACAGATCATGACGATCAGACCTGAACACTAAACTGATTCAAATTAAATAAAATGAAAACTTCGGTGCCTCAGTCACAGCAGTTCCATCTTCACACTCAACAGCCACCTGGGGCTGGAGGCTGCCCAGTCGGGCACTGCAGCTAGAGAGCATTTCCATTGTTCCAGAAGGTTCCCCTGGACTGTGCCAGTCTTCAGCCCAGAAGCTGCAGTCCTTGGAGCGATACTGGCATGGGCCCAGGAGCGTCACCGGGTCTTCCTGGGGAGGCTCTCAAGCACCCAGAGGGGAGGTCTTTGCTGTGTTTGGGGCCGCAGGGACCTGGAGGGAGGGACCTGACTGACCTTTTGACATTAAACACAGGAAGGACTGAGGAGGAGAAACAGGTCGGAGGCCACAGGAGGCCCCAGCAAGGGACACAGAGGTGTGGTGGCAGAGCTCAGGCTGCAGAGGGTCCCTGTCGGTGGCCAGGCTCAGGGAGGAGCTGGCAGCAAGGGGCATGTGTGGAATCTGAGAGATGGTGGCTGTCTGTGAAATGGGGAAGTGAGTTGGGTGTGGGGGCAGAAACCACCAAGTGGCAGTTTCATGAAGGAAGGAGTGGTTTCCAGTGGCATGTGGCTTTGGATTTGGGGACCAGGAGGACTCTGGAGGACATCACTACTAGTGTCTAGTGAGGTACACATAACAATACATAGCACATACACATGCACACACGCACAACACATATGCATACACACCAAGCACAAAACATGTAGCACACACAGCACATAGTACACACACACAAACACACACCATATACCACACACACAACACACAACACACACACACCAAACACATCACATAGCACACACACATGCACACACGCACAACACACATGCATACACACCAGACACCACACACAAAACGCACAGCACACACACCACATAGTACACACACACAAACATACACACCACACACGCCACACACACCACACAAAGACACGACATAGCACACACAAACACATACCACACAACACACACCACACAGTACACACACAAACACCACATAACATACAACACACACAGCACACACACCACACAAACACACTACATAACATACATGCACCAAACACACACCACACAAACACACCACATAACACACACCACACACATACCGCATAGCACACACGCCACATAGTACACACACAAACACCACATAACACACAACACACACCATTCACACACCACATACCACACACACACAACACACACCCCACACCCCACACACACACCACATAGTACACAAAAACACCACCTACCACACACACCAGATACTACATACACACAACACACACACCACATAGTACACACACCACATAGTACACACAAACACACCCTCTTACACACACCACATACACACCCCCACACACAACACATACTACACACACAACACACATCACATACACACACAACACATATATAAACACAACATACCACATACTGCATAGCACACACAACACAATACACACAACACAGCATGCACACCACATAGTACACACACACACACACCACATGCAACACACAGAACACGCACTGCATACCGTACACATCACACACACACCACACACACACCACATAGTATACACACAAACACACCACATAACACAGTGCATGCAACACACACCATTCACACCACACACACACCCCACACCCCACACCACACACACACCCCCACACACAACACATACTACACACAACACACACACCACATAGTACACACACCACAAAGTCCACACACACACTACCTACCACCCACACCACATACACAAACCCAACACACACCACATACTACACACAAACACACACACACCGCATAGTACGCACACACACCACCTACCACACGCACCACATACACACATGCCACACACACACACCACATACCACACAACACACACAACATATACCATACACACACCATACACACAGCACATACCACACACCACACATACACACCATACATCCACACCATAAAACACAGAACACCCACACACAACACATACACACATCACACATACACATGCACACAACCCGGCCCCCCCCACACACACACACCCCAGGCCGTGTGTGAGCGCAGGTGCCTTGCTTTCTTTTCCAGAGCAGGTTAACTGGTATGCCTGGGATGGGCTGCTCAGAACCGCTGTCCTCCCTCAGTTCCCGAGGGCTCCCCCATCCCTAGGGGCCCCTGCTGCTCCAGGACCTCATCCGGGAAAGGGAGGCCAGAGGGTGGTCAGGGGCTTCCTGGAAGAGGTGTGGGCCTTCATCTGTTACCTGAAGGGAGGCCCACTTAGGATAATTTGCAGGTGAACAAGTCAGGGCATCGTGAGAGAGAGAAACATTCAGAGGCCCGGCGGGCGGGAAGCTTGGGACTGGGCAGGGGAAGTTTCGGTTCTGAGAGAGAGTGTCTGCTGGGCTGGGGGGACTCTGCTATGGGGCACCTGGAATTCCAAGTGAGGACTTTAAGGGGCTTTTCATGGCTTGCTTCATTCAACTCTCACAACCCCTGCCAGGCAGGTGGTCCTGTTATCAGCCCTCGTGGGGAAACTGAGGCATAGAGCCTCACACAGCTGGTAAGGGGGGAGCCAGGGTTTGAACCCTGACATTCTGATTCTAGAGACAGTGCTGACCCCCTTGTTCAGGCTCCCATTTGCCCCCAATCCCACGATCAGGGCACACAGCTGCTGCGTGGCGTGGAGAGACAGGAGCCCCACCCCAGCGCCAGGCCCTGCCTGCATGCAGTGTCACCCGCAGTCACAGCTCCATGCACGGCCCGTGCACCTTCCCCAGCCTCAGTTGCTTTTTCTCTCATTATTGAGATGTAATTTACCTACAGTGAGAATCACCCTTGAAAGTGTACAATTCACCCTGGCGTGGTGGCACACGTCTGTCATCCCACCATTTTGGGAGGCTCGGTGGGTGGATGGCTTGAGCTCAGGAGTTTGAGACCAGCCTGGCAAAATAGCAGGACCCCCCTCCCCCACAGAAAAACAGAAAAGTAGCCAGGTGTCGTGTCGTGTGCTTGTGGTCCCAGCTGCTCGGGTGGCTGAGATGGAAGGGTCACTGAGTCTGGGGAGGCGGAGGCTGTAGTGAGCCGTGATCATGTCATGGCACTCCAGTCTGGGCAACAGAGGTTAAGACCCTCTCTCAAAAAAGAAAGTATACGATTTAGTGGTTTGTAATACAAAGTTGTGCAACTCTCATCACTGTCTAGCTCCAGAACATTCTTTTAACTTCCAGAAGAAACTCAAACCCATTGGCAGTCACCCTCCAGTCTCCCTCACCCAGGCACTGGCAACCATGGGTCTGCTGTCTGTCTCCACAGACTCACCTCTTAGCGGCATTTCACATGGATGGACTCGCAGAATGTGGCCTTTGTGCCTGGCTTCTTTCCGTTAGCATCATGTTTTCAAGGCTTATCCCTGTTTGTTGTAACATATATTAGGACTTCATTCCTTTTTCTGAAACGAAGTCTTGCTCTGTCACCCGGGCTGGAGTCCAGGGGCACAATCTCTGCTGCTTCAATCTCTGCCTCCTGGGTTCAAGCGAGTCTCCTGCCTCAGCCTCCCGAGTAGCTGGGATTACAGGCGCCCGCCACCACACCCGGCTAATTTTTGTATTTTTAGTGGAGACGGGGTTTCACCATATTGGCCAGGCTGGTCTTGAACTTCTGACCTCAGGTGATTCGTCCTCCTTGACGTCCCAAAGTGCTGGGATTACAGGCCTGAGCTACTGCGCCCAGCCCATTCCTTTCTTTCTTTCTTTTTTTTTTTAAGAGATGGGGTCCTGTTATGTTGTCCAGGCTGGCCTCAAAGTCCTGGACTCAAGCCATTTTTGCTTTCCAAGTAACAGGGACTACAGGCATCCACCATGCTGGGCCAGTACTTCCTTCCTTTTTATAGCCGAGTCGTAGCTGGGGGTGGTGCCACATGCAGGCGGGACCTGGCACTGGGTGGGGCGCCTTGCCTCTCCCATCCCATGCAGCAGTCCATCATGGCGTGAATAGACCACGTTCTGTTCATCCATGCGTCTGGTGATGACACTTGAGTTATTTATGCTTTTTGGCTATTACGAATAATGCTGTTGTGGTCACTGGCGTGCAGGTTTTTGTGTGGCTGTGTGTTTTCTTGGGCTTGTATCTGTAGTGGAATTGCTGCTTCATCTGTTAAGTCTATTTAACCTTTGAGGAACTACCAAACTCTTTTTCCAAGCCTCAGTTTTCCCAGCTGTGAAATGGAGCTGTGTCCTGGGGACCTGCTGGTTTTCTTAAGTAGCATATTTTATTTGGAAACATGAAGGAGTCGAATGGTATCTTTCGTTGCTGCTGGTAATAGCAACACCCAGCCATCACGGTGAGCGCATCCGGAGTGGGAGCCCGCAGGCGCGCTGGCTAGTGGCACTCTGGCCAGGGAAGCCGTTTTCCTCCTCCAGCCACCAGTTGCTGAGATTGGAGTTACTGTGAGTAAACGTCCTCCATGTGTTTCTGGGGGACTTCCTGGGAATTCAAGAAAATGTTCTCCAAAGCTGAGTTCCACAGAAAAAGAGACCAAAGCTAGGAAGGGCGGGTGACAGCTGCCACCCTCCTTGGGTGGGAATTTCAGGAGAACTCGGCAGATGTGGCTCCATCTCTTTGGCCGGGGAAGAAGCGGGACATCCCATCAGCTCAGCCCCCGCGGGGACTGGCTTGGGAGAGGCCCGCTCCCCACACATGGCGGGCGGGGGCGCCGGGCCTCCCATCTGGTCCTGACACGCAGCCCCCGGAGCCTGAGTTTTTCTTGGAGGGCGTCCAACTGGTGCAGAGCTGGCTTGGCCCAGTGCTCTTGTGGGAGAGAAAGGAAGCCATTGAGGGCCGGCCGTGGAAGTTGTAAACTGGATAAATGACCCTCCGTAGCAGGCCCCCAGAATGCTTTTCCTCCCCTCCGCAGTGAGAAGCCGGCCTGGGAAAATCCCAGTGTTCGCTATTCAGCTGCTGCCCAGCGAGGGCGAGTGACCTGCTCGGGCTCACACAGACAGTTAGAGGCCGGATTAGGAGGGCTCTTCTTGACACCCGGCTGCGCCTTTCAGGGGCTCTGCAATCCGCCGTCTGCTATCTCATTAAAACCCGAGGCTTAATCGCTGCTTGTCAGCAGTAGCTGAACTCTGCAAAGTTGTCCCTTCCGCCTCTCACAAGGCCCTGGAGTCAGGAAGCTACAGGGAGAAGACCTCATAGAAGATACCCAAAGCCAGGTCCTTCCTTTCTGAGCCTCTCCGCCCGGCCTCCAGAGGACACCTGGGCCATGATGCCCAGAGCCCAGGAGGGTGTTGGTGTGGAATGTGCCAGCTCTTCCCCCCGCCCCCGGAAAGCACCGTGCCAGCCTGTCCGCTGGTGGCTCTGCTGAGATTTGGCTGGTCCCCTCTTGTGCTTCAGGCCCCCTGGGTCTCCTCCTCACCCAGCTACAGCCAGGGTGGGAGGCAGGCGCATCAGTCACGGACCCTCGGGCGCTCCCTGCTGCAGCCTGCCCTGGTTCTATCGGGATCTGCGCTCCTGGCAGGCAGGGGATTTAACCCCGAGCACCCCCTCTTTAGATTGAGCCAGCTTGTCTTCGCACCCTCCTGACAAAGCCAGGCAGCCCCCCTGCCCTGCCAGCGGCTTGCTTCAAAGGCTAATCCCCTCACTCGGGAGCGGGCTCCCCACGCCCCCCTCCCCCGCCCCCGGCTTTTTACGCTCCAGTTAATTAAATGTGGCTGCCTATTGTCAGAAGACAAAGTTGGATATTTATCACACCTTGGCGCTACAGAATGTCAAAGGCACACACAGTTTGAAGAAATACTGGCAGGGAATGAGGCCGAGCATATGTCTGCAGGGCCAGGGCAGGCAGGTTGTAGCCACCTCTGCGACCCGCGGTGCTCCCAGCTTTGGCACTGGCGAACAGCTTCCCTGGGAGGCACTCAGCGTTTGTGTTTACCCGGGGAGTTCGGCGGAATCGCTGGGAGATCTGTTATCCGGCATAAACATCCTGGTTCCGGAGATTATTTCATTGGAAGGAATTAACGATGCCGTTAAATTATACACAGACCGTCCTAGCATCGTTCCGCGGCTGTGTGCCCCGTGGATGGACCTGAGGAAGGGGGACCGTCTCCTCTCTCTTCTGATCTCCTCCTTCGGCTGTCACGTTTTATTTTTATTTTTTCACTTGGGCACTGCAAAAGCACACGGCTAATTGTGATTTCTTTTTCATGGAGCCGGGGAATATGGATGTGTTCATTTTATAGGGTTTTTTTTTCCCTCCCCCTTAATAATAATGCTTTAAAGATGTTTGACATCTGTAACTAACAGCTGGCATCCTGTTATGGAAGAATGTCCTTTTATTTCAAAGCAGGTTGAACTGTCATTAATAGTATAATTAGGTGATTATCACTATATAGCAGAAAACTGCTTAATTGTAGAGATCGCTTTTCTAGGATTCCAGTCTTTTTATGGTTATATTTGTTTTAGCTGTTTGAATTTTCATTATATTTTGGCATTTGGTATGCTGCCTCGTTTTTGTTGTTTTTTTTTTTCCCTTCTTGTGTTTTAATGTGTCTGACAGCTGTCTTTGGGAGCATGTGGTTCTGAAGATGCGCCTGGTATTACAGCAGTGATGAGGAGTATTACCTGGAAGAGCCTTCTTATCCCGGGGCCCTGCTTTACGCGTTCTGGGGCAGGCCAGAGGCTCACGGGAGCAGGGTCGGAATGCCGGTGCCCTTTGATTTATCTGATCTCTCTGTGGGTAATCGTACGGAATTAGACATTTAACCCTGGAGCTAAGGTTGTCTAGTAAGAGGCCACTTTTACAATGCAATTTATTTTTATGGTGCGTCCTTAATACACAGTGTTACCAAATGCTTTGGAGTCTCTTGGACTCCAGAGGGGAAGGCACACTGAGAGGGATGCGGTCTCCGGTATACCTGGAACTTGAAAATCAATGGGTTTTACAGACTCTTAAGAGGAAACAGTTTATCTCTTAAGGAAAGACTCTGAAATGAACCTAGAGGTGGGCTTGCTTTTTAAAAGCGAAGAGAAGCCACACACTGCCCTGCTGCTGCTTTTGGAGCCTAGACGCCCGTGTCGGTCTCTGCCGAGGCCTGGGGTAGGTGCTGCAGCTCGGATTACCTGACGTCTGGGCAGCACGCCTTCCTCCAGCAAGCCCCCAGTTCACTGTCCCCTCTCCCAGGGGGATGTTGTCCCCAGATCCTTTCTTTCTTGCTTTTTTTTTGTGTGTGTGTGAGACAGAGTCTTGCTCTGTCACCCAGACCGGAGTGCAGTGACACAATCTCAGCTCACTGTAACCTCCACCTCCCGGGTTCAAGCCATTCTCCTGCCTCAGCCTCCTGAGTAGTAGCTGGGACTACAGGTGTGCGCCACCACGCCCAGCTAATTTTTGTATTTTTAGTAGAGACAGGGTTTCACCATGTTGGCCAGGATGGTCTCGAACTCCTGACCTCATGATCCACCTGCCTCGGCCTCCTAAAGTGCTGAGATTACAGGCGTGAGCTACCGCGCCTGGCCCAGACCCTTTCTAACTAAGCGGTGCTAAGAGCAGGGGTATGTTATGGCATTACGGGGCTTTTTTTGAACTGTCACCCATTCTCGATGTAGAGTGTTAGAAATGCCTTTCCTTCCCAAGTGGTCCAGGAGGGCTAAAAGCACTTGTGTCCTGGGGTTGCAAATGGGGGCTCCAGGCTCGGTTGGGCACCGGTGCCCTGGTGCGTCCTTGGGGACATCATGGTGCTTCTGCCTTGCTTTGCCACCACAAAGCCTGTGGGTTATACACAGGGACCCTGGCTTATCACTGGGCTCTCAGCTTCTCCCACCCCAGTGTTGCAACACTGCCTGGTTGACAGGAGCAGGCAGGCCCTTCCCTGCCTGTGGGCCTTGCATGAGGGCTTCAGGTGACCCTGTCTTGATTGTCGCAATCAGGATGCTGAGGTCCTGGAGGTGAGCTGATCTGTCCCCCGGCGCCTGGCTAGGGGCAGATACAGGTCTTCTCTGAGGTTCTCTTCATGGTAGGTGGTGGCTGATGTCCTTGAAGTTGGGGTCCTAGAAAGTGGAGGCGCCTGGCCTGCCCAGTGGTGACTGTTGAGGAGGGAGGACGCGGTCCTCTCAGGGAAGTGGGTGTGCATTTGGGGCACTTTGGATTTTCTCTGCTGTCTCTGCAGGGGTGGGGGAGGAAGTGCTTCAGGGCCAGCCAGGACAGGCCTGCTGTGACAAGTTCCCCCACCACCCACCACCCAGCAACTGGAGGACCTCCAGAGTGTCCTCCCTCCTGGGCTGGCCAGAGCCGAAGCTTTTTGAGAGCTTACTGTATGCAGTACCCGTGCGGGCCCGTTCCTCTTTCTCACTAGCCCAGGAGGCAGCGCTGTGATGATCCCCCTTTCACAGAGGAGGGGGCTGAGCCCCAGAGAGGCACAGTCATCTGCCCAGGGTTTGAGCATGGCACAGAGATCGAGGGTCACCCAGCAGGTCCTGATCACCAATCCTAGGATGGGGTGAACTGGCTTGACTTAGGAACTGGTGTTTCTTTCTACCCTTGCCCAGGAGTTTCAGGAAGAAGCCTGGGTCCCCACTGCCAGCAGGGCGGACAACGGCTCGGCTTCCAGGCTCCACTTTTCCTTCTTAGCCTTCCAGGGGCTCCAGCACTTTGCATTTCTCAGCTGAGCCGAGCCTTCCAGGCCAGTCAGCAGCGCAGGTGCGGACGCCCGATGGCTGTGCCTTTGCAGAGCCTGGCGTGCTGTGTGGCTCTAGGCAAGCCCCTTCCCCTGTCTGAGCCTCTTTCTTCTCTGTCACCCACCTGGTGTTGGGAGGCTGCGGCCTTTGTTCCCCTGCAGGAGGCTGCGGAAAGGCTTGCAGTTCTTCCGTTGAGGGCAGGCCCCTCCCAGCTCCCCACTCTGGCTGGCACCCAGCAGGCTGGAGGTGAGTGGCAGGGCCTCTCCCCAGGACCGCCTGAGCTGCCCCAGATATTGCACGCCGACACCTGGGAGGGCGGCACCAGGACAGCTGCTTGCTGTGCGGCTGTCCCCGGGTTTTATGGCCGGAGGGATAAATAACCATCTCATCAGTGTTTTCACCTTTTACTTCGGATAACGGTGGCAGCCTGTTCCCAACTCCAGGATCCAAGATCCGAGCCTCCCCAGTGACAGAGCACAAATCGCTGGGCTTTTCGTCCTTCTGTTGGCAGGGGCTGGCTCCCATTTCACAGAAGGGGCAGCTGAGGCTCAGAGAGCTTCTCCCCGGCCCCTCACGTGCGTGACCCTCCCTTTCCCGACTCTCTCATTCTCTGCAACAAGTCCAAGTTAGCTGTTGTTACTGTTTTGATTTTGAAGCGAGGAACAGAAGCTTAAAGGGTTAACTGACTTGCCCGGCATCCCAGGGCCAGGAAGTGGTAGAAGCAGGATTCTAACAGAACAGCAGGCCAAGTGTCCCCTGAGTCAGCCACCCGCCACCCTGCACATGTGACCCGCATTTTTTTTACAAGCATCTTAATGTGTCTTCTCCACTGGACTGTAGGCTCCCCCCGGCAGAGGGATCTGTTTTGTCTTGTTCTCTGTGGCATCCTAAAGCTGAAGCTGACATGGTCACTGGCAGTTAGCTGGATGCCACACCTCACTGCAGATTGAAAGCTGTCATCTTGGGATTTAAGGTTCTTTCCGTCCTCAGGCCCAAGGAGCCTAAAAAGGGAGAACTTGCTGGGAGAAGTAGGGTGACCTCAGCGGTGTCTGGTTAGAGCTTCTGGGCTTGGGGGAACCTGAGTAGTTTAGGGGCAAGGCTGGTGGGGATGGAGGGGACCCTCCCCTCTGGGTGGGGCTTGGGGTATCAGAGGGCCCTCCTCTTGGGGTGGGGCTTCTGGCTGGAGGGTGGAATGGGGTTTCTGCAAAAACTAACCCACCCACTTCTTTTGAAATTCTGGCTGGGGCCGGCTTGGGTGGGTCGGTGGCAGACACAGCAGGGCTTTGTATCCTTGGAATCCTTCTGAAGCCAACTTGGGGAGGGCGCTTTGTATTGTAAATTTCCGCAGAGTAATTATGTCTTAATGTATGATAATCCAGCCTGGCCCTGGTGCTGGGCAGCCTGTTGTCTGCAGTGGCTGCTGCCCGGGACTCACAGGCGGGGTAGGCAGGTCACAGGGATGTGTCCCGGAGATCCAGGGCCAGCAGGGTCGCTCCTGAGGGGCCTGGGAGATTTCCCCAGATCTAAGCTTGGGGGACCCACAAAGGGTTTGTGTTTTTGGCACGGCCTCCCGTCTCTCTTCCTAGCCAGAGTCCTCTAAGGAGCCCCATCTCAGATCCCAGCCTGGGGTTCCTGCAGAATGTTCCTCTTTGGTCTGGGACAGGAAGAAAGTTGTGGAACTACCAAGTCTTAGGTTAGAACCAGCCCTGAAAGATCCTCTAGGCTTGGCCTTAAATACCTCCGTGGACGGGGAGCTCTTCCCATTCGATCAGCAAACATTTATTGAGCATCTACTAGGTGCTAGGTGCTGCATACTAGTCACTGAGGCCCTAGGGAACCAGGGCTAAACTAAAAAGACAAAACTGCGGGCCTCTGGCACTGACTTAGTAGTTAGAGGCAGACAGGAGACAAGGCGAATGCAGTGGAATGCATGTTAGGGCTGCAGAGAAGGGATGCAGCTGGAAGGGAGAGAAGGGTGGAGTTTCCATGGACAAGCAGAGCGGGCGTCTCTGAACGAATCCTTGATGGTAGTAGGGGAACCAGCTGGCTAGACTTCTGGGGGAAGGGGACGGCAGGTGCAGAGGCGTCGTGGCTGGAATGTGGCTCCTGGACCATGCTGCTCTGAATGTTCACTCTGCGGATGTTTGTTGAGCTGCTGCAGGGGAAGAGGAGGTTCTGGCTGTCCCCGATGCTCCAGTCTCACAGTAAGTAGCAAAGCAGGTGGGGAGGGAGAGAGAGCAAGGGAGGGCCCCCTTCCTGGAGAAGCGGGGGCCTCGGGCAGCAGCCGGTGAGCCCCGCAAGCTGGGCAGCACCTGAACCCCTGCCAAGGAGGGCGTGCTCTCCGCCACTGAACTGGGCTCCTTCCTGCCACTGAGCCCCTCAGACCCATTCTCAGTCAGAGGGACCTGTTTAGACCCATTTGAGACATGCCTCAGCCATGCCCAGGGAGGCTGCGTCCTCCTGCTGGGACACATGGCCTGGCTGACGTCTCTCAGGGTCCCTATCACAGACTGAACGTTTGTGCTCCCCCATATTCAAATGTGGAAGCCCCAACCCTCAGGGTGGCTGCATTCAGAGATGGAGTCCCTGAGGAAGTAGTTATGGTGAAGGGAGGTCCTCAGGGGGGCCCTGCTCTGCTAGGATTCGTGTCCTCATAGGAGGAGACCCCAGAGAGCATACTCTCCCCACCACGTGAGCCCTCAGCCAGGAGGTGTCTGTCTGCAACACTAGCGGGGAGCCCTGCACAGAAATCAACCCTGCAGCTGCCTTGCTCTTGGCCTTCCAGCCTTAAGAACTATGAAAAAACAAATCCCTGAGTTTAAGCCATGCAACCCAGGGTGTTTTGTTCTGGCAGCCTGAGCAGAGGGGCACAGTTGCTGAGGCCCTGGAGCTGACACCCAGGCATTGAGCTCTTGTCCTGCTGAGCATTAGGTCAGAGGGACATGGGTGGTCGGCTGATTTTGCCTTTGAGCAGGGATGATTTTAATAAGGATTTGGTGAGGTGATCAGCCTGTGGGGGGCGGAGGTCGCACATGGGCTCTCCTCCCCGCAGCAGCTCCCCAGCCTCCCTCAAAAGGGAGCTTCAGTGGGGAGGGGGCTGGTGGAGGAAGCCCCGAGAGAGAGGGAGGATCTCTTTCTGTCCCCATCCCCCCAACCCCTTACTCACCACCCAGGAAGTGAGGCAGCTTGGCAGCTTTGAAGCAGGGAGATGAGACCTTGATGTCTCCACATTGCTGGGGGCCACATTGCACAGTGTCCCTGATGACTGGAATGCTGGCCAAATTTCTGGGTGGGAAAGGTCTCTGCTGAAGCAGGATGAACCCTGGGGAGTGCCTTTTAGAATTAGTATTTCGGGGAGCTGGGGGGATTCTCAGGCCCTCTGTTTCTGGAGAGGGGTTTATGCCACATTTGTGGGGAGGGACCCCAAGGCAGGACCCTGGAGAGCCTGGTCCTCCTGCCCTTCTCTTCCATAGAAGTTCAGCCTGTGTGTGTCCGTGCACGTCCGTATGCACGCAGGGCCAGAGACAGGCTTGGTCCAGCAACCCGGCTGTCCTGAATTCAGTGTGCGCTTCCATGCTCAGGTGAATCGGGCTGACCTATGACCAGTCCGCTTCGGTGAGCTCGCCCTTCCTCGACGGGAGGGCTGCATCGGGCACGAGTGGACGGAGTCTCCACCCAAGGCTGCGGCTTCTCTTGCTGAGGTTCCTGGTCCCCGCTGGCTGCATCCAAATCTCACGAGGTTCTAGAAAATACAAATTTCCCCGGCTTTCTGCCACCCAGCAAATTCCAGCCAGAGGATCTGGGGCGGGGATTGGGAGTCCGCATTTTCCAAAGCTCCCCATCCCAGGTAGATGATCAGTCAGATTGAAGAGGCAGATGCCGCCAGCGTGAGGCTCCCTGGGGTGGAGTGGGTGCTGGCTTTTGTGGGGTACGTCTCCTGGGCCTCCATCCCTGGACTCCTGGGGCAGAACTGGGTGGGGAAGGAGGCGAGAGGAGACACAGCCGCTTCTGCAGGTACCCTGGTGTCATGTCACTGAAAACTCCAAAACTGGCAAGTGCAAGAGGACTCACTTAGCACCCGAACGGGGCTCTGAAAACATTGCCCCTCCTCCCCCGAGGTGTCGGCACCCCCTGGATTAATGTGTCTCGGTGAGAAGGGAGCGTGCCAGTATTCAGTGTGACCTTGGCTCCTCCACGCCTTCGCCTTCGGGTAGAACTTTGCTGCGGAAGCTGGCTGTGGTTCAGTGGGGATGGTGAAGCCCCCGTGTGCTGGGAGGAAATGGTATTCTTGAGGCCTTTTCTGGGACTGGCCAGAGCCCGGTCACTTGGGAAAGGGTGAAGCTTCCTCAGCCCCGACATCACCTTAGAGGACCTCCCCTTGGTGAGCGGACGAGCCCTGCCTGGCTTGCTTCCTGGGTGGCTCCTCCATCTGGTGGTCCCCAGGCAGCACTGGTGGCATCCCCAGAGCTCAGGCGTCCCTGTGTTGATAAATTGAGCTTCTCTGCTCCATGGTTCAGGGCGTCGCGGTGGGGATGGGGCTGTCCTGCGCAACCCCCCCTCGCCTCTTAATGCCTTTTCACCCCCGAGAGCCTGTCTGCACAGCCTGCGGTTGGTCGGCCGCCTTGTCATTTAGCTGTTCCAAGCCAGCGATCAGGAGGCAGCACAAACTGTGGCATTTGCTGAGCGTAAAAATTCAATTAATTCCAGAAGGCAGATTAAATATAAGTGAGTTTTAATAATTTGCTGTAAAGTCGGAGGATTACTGTGGGCACGGGGAGGGAAGCCACACATGCGTGCTTGAGCAGGCTGGCACCATCTTGGGGATGCCAGCCAGGGTGGCTTCCTGGAGCTGCTAATTCCTCCCTGCAGGGTGTACCCCCAGCTCTCCATGGCCGCCTTCCTGTGAGAGGGGTCTCCTGGGGGTCTCCTGCTGGAATGCTAGGGGTAGCAGGGCACGCTGGCCCTGTCTTCGATCCCAGCCCCCGGCCCTCGATTTTAGGGGTAACAGGCAGGACATGCAGTGATTCTCAGTTGAGGTCTCCTTCTAGAATCCCCAGGGAGTGAGCTGTGTGTCCAGGCAGCCCTGGCCAGGTGTGCCCTGTGCCCTTTTCCCTGTCCCCCCAGACTCACCTTTGTCTGTTTGCCTCCAGGGTCCTCCATAGCTGACGCCTTCCAGGTCTGGGCCCCAGGGTGGTTTTGTGGTCATAACTTTAGAAAGTAAAGCAATAGCAGGAATGGGCTGCAGACTCCTCAGATTCCAAGGCTCTTGGCCCTTCCAGGATCGCCCCGTTCCAGCACACACACACACACGCACACGCACACGCACACGCGCACGCACGCAAGAACTCACACATGCTCACACATTCGCATGCAAACTCACACCTGGGCCCTGTGTTCTCCCGGCATGCCAGTGAGTGAGTCACCTTCCTGCGCCCCCCCCATAATTCAGATGCATGTGGGATTGGGGGCTTTTCATGCCTGCCTTTTGTCTTTTCCCACTGCCAAAACACAAAAAAACAGAAGAGGAGGCCTCACCCGCCCCCCATCCTCCTCCTGTTGTGCCACGAGAAATGAGGCCTGACCCAGAAAAGGCAATTGGTGGAGGGGCTGTCTGGAGCCTGCCTCCCCGGCGGCCTCTGCTCCCGGGGAGGGGAGCGAGGGAAAGGAGGCAGGCAGCTTTTATGTAAAGACAGTGATGGTCCAGTGAGTACAAAACGCTGTTTCAAAGCCAGCGTTCATCACTACCACTTCCCACTGTGATCTCCATAGATTTCTTTGTCTCCTTCAATTGGCCCTAATTATGGAGCTGGAGGCTGCCTGATCAGTTTCATTCTTGTCATGAAATCCTGAGGGCACGCATGGGGATGGGGACACAGGCTCGCCAGCTGCACAGCCCGCAGACTGGCCTTGGGTCTTTGTGTGCGTGCGGGTACGTTGGCCCCTGTCTGGAGACTGGCTTCCTCCCCCTCTGCGTGTTCTCCGAGATGCCAGGCTGGTTTGGGGCCCCTAGCTCCCCTCTTTTTGGGCAGGAGGGAGTTCCCAGTGGGCCTCCCAGCTGAGAACTGGCTAGCTGGGATGTGCATATGGTAGGCAGGCTGGGATGCTGGCTACCACCAAGATGAACACCTGCAAAGATGAAAGCCACAGCCAAGCGTAGCACGCCCCGCCTTCCCTCCACGCTGCCTCTAATGCCCTAATTATGCCGTGTTTGTTTCAGTAATTTACACTCTCCGGGTACTGATCCATCAATAATGAATGTATTACCTGTCTCGGTAAGGTTTGGGAGATCCAGGATGCTGCTTTGAAAACGCCTGCGAAGCAGTAGGATCAGGGAGGTGGAGCGGTTTCCCCCACCCCTTCCTCTCCCCGCACACGCTCTTTCTCAGATGGCAGCGTTATTTGGCAAAAGCCATTTGAGGCTGGTACTGCGTTCTGCTTTTCCATTCCCCCTCCGTTTTATGCCTTTTTAATATTTAAAACCATCATTGGGCTGAACGATAAAATTCTTTCAAATCAAATTTTATCCTGCAATCCCGTGCTCCGGCTTCCCTCCGGCTGGAAAAGTTGGTGGGAGCAGATCGGCTGAGCAGGTGTGGGGGTGGCTCTGCGGGACGGAAGCTCATGCCAAGGTGTGGGTGCCAGGACCCCCGCCCCCGGCACTCCTTCCCCCACCCCCTCCAGCCCCATCCACAACCTCCAAGGAGGCAAACCGTGGGGCACCTGGCCCAGGTTGTCACAGTGACGGGACACGCCATAGATGGCCAGGGAAGTCCGAAGACCTCGTCTTCCAAGGCCAAATTCAGCGTATGAGCGGGGAGCTTTCGCTGATGGGAAAGAAGAGTTGGGAGAACGTTTTTTAAAAGGTGAAAAGAAAAGGCGTGATCAGCTGCTGAGCCGTGCCGCTTTCCACCTGCTGTCGTCTCCAGCGAGGCCACAGAGGAAGGGACAATGAAAATGTGCCTGGTCTGTGGGAGCTGCTGCCCCAGCTCTGCCTGCTACGCTGCGTGTCGCTGGCGTCCGGGGTCCAGAGGCTTCTACGCATTGGTCCCCGAGGGCTCCGGGGACCAGAGGCGCAACCAGGATGGCTCCAAGTCCTGCCCTCACGCCAGGCTTCCAGAAGGGCCCACTCTGCCTGGAGACCTGCCTCTTCTCTTCTCTTTTTGGTAGTTCTTCTGTGTGGCAGCCGAGAGGGCATTTTCAGGGGCCCATGTGTGGCCCCTGAGCTTGGAGGCCCATGCCACAAGACCCCATGGAGCATGCCCAGGGCAGCAGGACTCTCCTCTGTGTCACTCACAGTTTCTCCAGACGCTTGCTTTGGCACATGCTTGGTTTTGGGGTGTTCCTCTGCCCAGCTGTGTCTCCATGTGGGAGGAGGGAGGGAGACTTTCCTGCCCTGTCCCAGCCCAAGTTTTAGACCCCTCCATCATTGCAATCAGCTGCAGGGACTCCAGGGGCCCATCCTGGTTCTGGCACTCTCTCCCCTCATGACCGTGAGCAAGTGCCCTCTGTTCTCTGGGCCTCAATTTCCTTTGTATAGAGCTGATGGTGATGACACCACCGTTATCCCACCCTGAGCGCTTCCCAGCGAGGGTCCCAGCAAAGTGTCTGATCCACATACGCTTCCTCTGGCTGCAGGGGCGACTTGGAGCCGGTGTCAGGAGAGTGGACTTGGAGCCAGCCTGCCTGGGATCACTTCCTGCCTCTGACAGTTGTTAGCTGTGTGATCTTGGGCAAGTGAGTCAACCTCTCTGTGCCTCAGTTCCCTCACTTGTTAAAATGGGGATAACAGAAGAGCCTACATCTTGGTGGGAGGTGCAGGTTCACCTCAAGACTGGCTCCCACTGAGGGCTGGGAGGGGAGGGTCTGGTCCAGGCAGGCCTCTCCCCAACTGGGCCGTCCATTCCTTGCGTCTCTTTGCATCATCCTCCTGCCACCTGCATGTGTCTCTGTGTCCAGATTTCCCCCTGTTAAAAGGACTCCCGTCATTGGGTTCAGGCCCACCCTACCCCGGTGTGACCTCGTCTCAACTAATTAAATACATCTACAATGACCTTAGTTCCAAATAAGGGCACATTCTGTGGCACTGGGGGTTAGGACCTCAGCGTATGAATTTGGGGGACACAGTTCAGCCCATGACGTCAGCGTTGCCTTGGACAGAGGGGCCCTGGCTGGAGTGCCTTTCTCAGTGGGGTTCCCCTCTCCAGCCCCAGCCTCTGATCTCACCTCCCTGTGGGCTCCTCCCAAAGGCTGTTTCTTGAGCGCCATCATCTGTTGGCCCTGGTGTGTTTGCTCCCCAGGGGCCCCCAGGATGGATCCAGTCCCTCCCGGGAGCTGGCCCACACCAGCTGTCCCACTGCCAGGCTGCATGCCCAAGAGTTGAAGCAGCTGCTCCTACGACGTGCTCACAAGCCCGACGCCGGCCGGACGGCCCTGCTCCGTGGCTTCCCATGTGGAAAGCATCACCTCTCCCACTGCTGAGAGCAGCCGTGTGAGGCCCCCATCCACAGCCCCAGCGTGGAGGGCCCCTTTTTCCTGGGCAGCAGGAAACCCCAGAGTCTGGTCCGCTCTCCTCCATGCCCCCAGGCCCCCCTGCAGCCCCTCCCGACTCCCCTAGTCTGGACAAGCTCAGTGCAGAAGGCACAGTAGCTAACTTTTGTATTTTAAATAATTCCAGCACGCAGCACGGGAGGAGTAAGTGCCTACAGCTGCCAGGGGCTGGATGGAGCTGTTTTGATTGCACTACTGCGGTTGAGAGTGAGGGTTGGTGAAAGGCTGTTTCCTCGCTAGGCTCACATCACCCCTCTAAGGCACGGAACTGTGTGTGTGGTGGGGGCACCTCTGTCTCTGGTTGCATGGAGGAGACAGAAGTGGGATGGACCTTGGTCTCAGGCTGGAGGGCAGGGGGCTGGTCTCAGTGTGGGCACCCTGGTCTGAGGATGAAACCCCCACTCCCGGCGGTGTCTGGAGGGCCCAGAATGGGGAAGATGAAAACAGGAAAGAGCGGGAGAGAGAAATAAAGGGGAAAACGGCGATATGGAGCCCCAATTGCTAGCAGATGGTGCTGGTATTAGGAAAATGAAAATACACGCAGTAAATTTGCTATTTGCCAGTGTTAATTTCTTATCCCAAGGTAAAACCTTCCCCCTGGCCCTGGCCATGCCATCTGCATGTTCATAAAACACATCACAGCAGAACTGATCGCGAGGCGGTGCGCATGTGGGGCTCCGGGTGGTCAGGCTCCAGAGTGGGAGAGCGGGGGCACCGCACACCTGCTGGGCTCCTGGGGACGCACCGGGAGCTTCGCACCTTCGGCCCAGGTGCACCCAGGCATGAACCTGGGCTAGGTTGGGGCTTGCCAGCTCAGCCCAGGCACCTTTGGTTTTACCCGATCACTGAGCGGAGGCCGGAGCATGGTGTGCAAGGACCCGGGAAGGTTCTGCCACTGAGAACCCTCTCCTGACCCAGCTGTCAGTATCTCACATTCACACATTCACATGTGCAGTATCTCCTGACTCAGGGAGCCGGTGCTAGAGGGCTGGATATTTAGTCTGGGTTGGTGGAGAAAACGTTGCAGGACTTTTGTGCTGGAAGGTAAAGAGCGTGTTCCTCACCTTCCCTACCCACAAGCGTTCCCAGACCCTTGGGCCCTCCCCGAGACCTTCCCATGACTGGGTAGTGGAAGAGTTGAGGTTTTGCAGGACAGGCAGGCCTGACCCTGCTTTAGCCCCTGCCTTGCTGAGCTGGTTGTTTAATGTTACCCCTGTGGATGCCCTCTGTCATCGTGATTGGTCACCTGGCCGTCCCTGTCCCCGACCTTTCTATAGAGGAGACAGTGCTCTGTGTCCTCCTCTTTCCAGAGGCCAGGGGATTCACTACTGCACCCATCCCCGACCTTATTTATTTTTTTTGAGATGGAGTCTCACTCTGCTGCCCAGGCTGGAGTGCAGTGGCGTGATCACGGCTCACCGCAACCTCCACCTTCCAGTTCAAGCAACTCTCCGGCCTCAGCCTCCTGAGTAGCTGGGATTGCAGGTGCGAGCCACCACACCCCGCTAACTTTTGTATTTTTGGTAGAGATGGGGTTTTACCGTTTTGGCCAAGCTGGTCTCAATCTCTTGACCTCGTGATCTACCTGCCTTGGCCTCCCAAAGTGCTGGGATTAGAGGCGTGAGCCACCGTGCCCGGCCTGCACTCACCCCTTTGGTGTTAGGCGATGCCATCCTCGCCAGCCTCACCTCACCTGGGTGACACCCCGCCCCCCCACCCCAGCTGGCTTCTTGTGTCTCACTCAGTTTTCTACTAGTAGGACAGGAGAGGGCTGGCCAAGGAATGTACCTACTGTGGCTGCCACCAGCTTCCCAGAACGCAGCGTCCCCTATGTGGCATTGGCCACTACCAGCCTGGCTGCTCTTTAGGGGGTCCTTGGGCCTTGAGTGAGGCAACACATGCTTGCTGGCTGGCTGCTCCCCCCTTCCCTGCTGGGGGCCTTGGGGGACCCGTGTCCCAGCCTGGGCCTGCTAGGCTGCTAATTACCAGTGTGGGAACAGTTTTATGATCCTCAAGGGCCCTGAAAGAGCCCCCCACATCTGGTCAATTAATGCTGAATCTGTAATTCGGATGACATACAACCCTGGCCAGTGCTCCAAATGAGGCGATGAAAGAAAGGGCTCTTCTGCCTCACCAAGAACAAGCAAAAGCGGGGGATTCTTTCTTTCTCAGGATTGATAGGCCCTGTCCGTGACCTTTGCTGGGACAAGAAGCATTATCAGGAATGTTTCAGTATTGCCCGACTTGGCGGGCTGCATAAATCTCCCATCAACTCGGGCAGGCGCCGAAATCTGCGGTGGCCATTATTAACAAGGATCACTTTCTGGGAAGGAGGAGGGCCTTTGTCAGGGGGCCCCGGGGAGGCTGGGAGGGCCGGGGACAGCCCAGATAAGCACCCGCAGCCTGCCGCCTTCCGAACGACCCTCAGCCCCTGTACCTGCTGCCCCTGGGGGGCGCGGGGGGCAGCCGTGCACAGCTCTGGGGGAATGAGAGGCCCCTCAGGGACTTACACATGTTCACACACACAGTAGCTGACATTCACACACATGTTCACACACAGTATCTGGCATTCACACACGTTCACAATTCACACACATGTTCACACAGTATCTCACATCCACATGTTCACACACAGTATCTCACATTCACACACATGTTCACAATTTACACACACAGTATCTCATTCACACATATGTTCACACACAGTATCACATTCACACATGTTCACACAGTATCTCACATTCACATGTGCACACACAGTATCTCATTCACACACATGTTCACACACAGTATCTCATTCACACACGTTCACAGTGTCTCACATTCACACTTACATGTTTACACAGTATCACATCCACACATGTTCACACACAGTATCTCACATTCATACACATGTTCACAATTCACACAGTATCACATTCACACACATGTTCAAACAGTATCTCGCATTATATGTTCACAATTCACACTATCTCACATTCACACATGTTCACACAGTATCACATTCACACTCATGTTCACACAGCTCACCTTCACACATGTTCACACACAGTATCTGACATTCACACACGTTCACACACCAGCTCACATTCACGCACATGTTCACACAGTATCACATTCACACACATGTTCACACACAGTATCTCACATTCACACATGTTCACTTACAGTATCTCATATTCACACACGTTCACAGTAATGCATTCATACAAATGTTTACACTATCTCACATTCACATGCACAGTATCACATTCACACTCATGTTCACACAGTAGCTCACACATGTTCACACACAGTATCACATTCACACTCAGCGATGTTCACACAGTATCTCATGTTCACACTCACCCATATTCACATACACAGTATCTCACATTCACACCCATGTTCACACACACAGTATCTCACATTTGCACTCAAACATGTTCACACAGTATCTCACATTCACACTTACCCATGTTCACACAGTATGTCACATTCACACTCACATGTTCACACAGTATCTAACATTCACACTCACTTGTTCACACAGTATCTCACACTTGCACTCACCCATGTTCACACACAGTATCTCACATTTGCACTCACACATGTTCACACACACAATATCTCACATTCGCCCTTACCCATGTTCACACACACAGTATCTCACATTCACAGTCACACTCACACATGTTAACATATACTCTCACACATCTGAGGGTGGGGTACACTCCTGCATGCTAGGAGGGCCATGGGCTATCCTGACTTCCAGGCCCCAGATCCTTTCCTTCCTGGTATCCGCATGTACCCCACCTTTCCCCTCCCTCCCTCCCTTCTCTCTGTCCAGCTGGGGACTTTTCAGCCCCTGCCCCTACCTGCTTCCTAGCAGGAGCTAAAGGGAATGGAATGTTGACAACCATTCTGCACCCCAGACCTCTCACCCAGGGCATAGGAGACCCAGGATGCCACCTGAGCACCTGTTGGGTTGGGGGGGTGCTTCTAGTTTGGGTGGGGCCTGGTTTCTCAGCCGCGGATGCAGGTGGAGGGGGCTGTGGACCTGAGACCCCTGGACGTTGCGCAGAGCCTGGATGCTGGGTGAGCAGGGCCTGGGCTGGGTAGGAGCCTTGGCATGGATGGGGCGAGGCCTCGGCATTTTTGGAGGAACTCCAGAGGAGCCATGGCAGGAACCTGGGGTGTTGAGTTTCTCTGGCATCTCAGGAAGGTGGGAGGGGCCCTGGTATTTGTTTACCAGTTCTCCAAGTGAAAAACATTTCTGAAGCATTGTGCGTGTGTGTGATCCAGTGTTTGTGAGTGTGCATGTGAATGTGTGTGAATGTGAGTGAACACGTATGTGTGATGTGTGCAAATGTATGAATGTGTATGGAACGCGAATGTGAACATGACATTTTGAGTGTGTGTAAGTGTGAATGTGACATTGTGTGAATGTATGATTGCATGAGCATGTGTGATGTATGTGTGACTGAATGTGTGAATGTATATGTGAACGTGAGAGATGGGTGTGAATGTATGGATGTGTGAGTGAACCTGTGTGAGATACTATGAACATGTGACTGAGATGTGTGTGTGAATGTGTGATTGTGAATCTGAGCATGAATGTGAACATGTGTGAATGTAAGTGAACGTGTGTGTGAACATGAGACTGTGTGAATGAGAGTGATTGGTGTGTGTGTGAATGTGAGATATTGTGTGACTTGTGTGAATGAATGATCATGTGTGACATTGTGTGTGAGAATGTGTGGGCCTACCTGTGAATGAGTGTGAGTGTGTGACTGTGTGAGCATGTGTGACATTGTGTGAATGCATGGGCTTGCATGTGAATACGTGTGTGTGCATGTGTGCCATTTTGTGTGTGTGTGAATGCGTGGCCTGTGTGTGAATGAGTGTGAGCATGTGTGATTGAGCACGTGTGATACGTGAACATGTGTGAGAGAGCGTGTGTGCGTGGGAGGGGCTCAGTGTGTGTGGAGCACGTCTGGCTGTCCTTTTGTGGGAGAAGTAGGTGTCGGCTCCCACCTGGCCACACTGCACCGCCGTTGGGTTCTGTGACCCTCCACAGCTTGCTGTGCCTCTTGGGGCCTCTCTTCCGTGCTGTAAAACGGGAACCCTGTTTTCCCCAAGGCTGGCCGAGGATTTTTGGGATAATGCTGGGGCTGTGCTCGGTGCTGACGTGTGATGGGGGGGCGCCACATGTGCTCTCGGAGCTGGACCAGAGGCAGCCTACAGCTGTGTGCCCTCCAGGGGAGCAGGGCGCCTGGCATTTGAGGCGTGTGTCCCGATGCCCACCTGCCCTTTCTGCCTTCCTCTTGTTCATGTGAGAAGAGATGCTAGGCCAGAGGGCATCAGGACTTACAGACCCCCTGACACTGGTGGCAGAATTGGGATCCTTCCCTGTAGTCCTAGCAGAAGGCCCACAGCTTTCATTGGATCCTAAGAATAGCGCCTGACCCTGGGGTGGAGGCGTAGGGGCCCTATTGGGCACTCCTGGAGGTGCCCAGGAATTCAATTGTTTAGCTGTAGTTTTCTCTCCAGCTGCTACCCTGTCACCCCAGCCTGCATTAGAACTGAGGGCCCCAACTTAGAAAGTGGGGAGATGAGGATGGTCAGTTTGGGCTAAGAGAAGGGAGATTTGGGAGCGCGGTGTCCCTAACTTTTCTCCCCTGACTCTGAAATGCAGGTAGAGCCTTGGTGGGAATGGGTTCTTTGCAGACAGAGGCACCCTTTCCTCCTCACAGCTTGCTGGCTCAGGGGCTCCGGAGAGGATCCTGGAGGCGGTCACCTGGCTGTCGGCAGGGCCTCCCATGGCAAGACCGACCTTCCCCTCTGGCCCTGAGATGGGCATGGGCTAGCCCGCAGGCATGGGCTGGTGGGGCTGGGGGCTCCTGGCTTCAGGCAGACCGGCCACTCAGGGTCCGGACCTCACTGGGACTCCGCAGGCTCCTTTTCAAAATCAACCCTTGTTCTTCCTAGTAGAAGCCTTTCATTCCTTCTTTCACTCCATCATGGACAGCCAGGGACTGTCCTGGGTGCTGGGAATTCACCGCCAACAAAAGACAAAAATCCTGTGTTCCTGGATCCAACTTTCCAGAGCAGCGTTGTCTGCTGGAACATTCTACAGTAATAGAATGTTCTAGATTGGCAATGCCCAAATCGAGAGCCTCCAGTCACATGTGGCCATGGAGTGCTCAGAATGTGGCCAGAGCAGTGAGGAACGGATGCTCTCGTTTTATTTAATTTTAATTCATGTCAGTTTAAGGCTAAGTAGCACCTGCGGCCAGGGGCACCCCTGGTCAGTACAGAGCTGGGGGAAGAGCGCTGCATGAGGAAGAGCTTTGCTGTACAGATTGCTCTTTTTTCTTTTTTTGAGATGGAGTTTCTCTCTGTTGCCCAGGCTAGAGTGCTGTGGCATGATCTTGGCTCACTGCAACCTCCACCTCCTGGGTTCAAGTGATCCTAGCTAGGACCACAGGTGTGTGCCACCATGCCCAGCCAATTTTTTTGTTTGTCTTGAGATGGAGTCTTGCTCTGTTGGCCAGGCTGAAGTGCAGTGGCATGATCTCGGCTCACTGCAACCTCTGCCTCCCAGGTTCAAGGGATTCTCCTGCCTCAGCCTCCCAAGTAGCTGGGTTTATGGGTGCCCGCCACCATGCCTGGTTAATTTTTGTATTTTTAGTAAAGACAGGGTTTCACCATGTTGGCCAGGCTGGTCTCGAACTCCTGACCTTGTGATCTACCCACCTCAATCTCCCAAAGTGCTAGGATTACAGGTGTGAGCCACCGAGCCTGGCTGATTTTTGTATTTTTTTGTAGAGATGGGGTTTTACCATGTTGCCCAAGCTGGTCTCAAACTCCTGACCTCAGCTGATCCATCCACCTCAGCCACGCAAACTGCTGGGATTACACACGTGAGCCACCGTGCCCAGCCTGTGCAAATTTTCTTTGCTGACCCCGGTTGCAAATCACAGGAACCTTCACACGTGTCTGGGAGAGGTTTGCCTGGGCACTTGCAAGGGTGGAGCAGGAGGAGCCTTTCTACCTGTGGCCCCCTCCCCTGTGTAAACATGGCAGATCCAAAAATATCACTCCAGGAGAATGCAGCCCCTCAAGGATGGGGGTCTTGATGGCGTTGCTTTTTATGTTTAATTTCCACCAGAGCTTGGCATTTCAGGGAAGCCTGAGACACAAATACATGACAGTTCCTGCTCTGCTGTTTACAAGCTGTGTGACCTTAGGCAGGTTACTGAACCTCTCTGTGCCTCAGTCAGTAGGGTCGGCGATGGCACCCCTCACAGACCTTTTGGAAGGCTTAACTGGATGAGTCACCGTAAGCATTCAGAGCAGTGTGGGTGGGGGTGCTCTGTGTGGAAAAGACCAGGGGGTGCCTGGACACCCTCATGGCCGCCTCTCTCTCGAGGCCCCCACTGCCTGTGTTCAGCCAACTCTGGGAGAATTGGATTGCATTTGGCTTTCGGGGAGCATCACCCCATCTCTTAGAGCTGCAGGGAAGTGGAGGAATCATCCTCTCTAGGCCTTTTGTTTGGAAAGTGAGCCCAGAGACCACAAGTGACCCTGCTGGCTTCACACAGCTGCTGGGTCAGTCACAGAGCTGGGGACAACCATGGGCATCCTGATCTACCAAGTGGGTCATTGTGGTGGCTGCCAACTACCTGACTGAACCTGGTCCTATGGCGCAGGTCACCCCGCCCCACCCCTCCACGGGGCCCAGCGCGAGCTCTGGAGGCCGCAGGGTGCCTCCCCTCCAGGGCCCGCGAGGCTGGCTCTCTCAGGGCAGGTCAGGTCAACGGCCTTGATTCCCTCTCCCAGAGGCCCGACGCCATCATTCAGGGGCAGCTTGAGGGGGGCTGCAGTTCCCACTCCTCCTCCCATCCTCTGCTTCCTTCCCTGCTTCTCCTTCTTCCTGCTTCGGCGCCCTGACCCCCTGGCCCTCCTGGCCCTCCCCAGCCCGGCCCCTTAGCCTCCCCTTGCTCCCGCCACCGCCCCCCCAGCCCCGGGGCTGCCCTGTGCTAGCGCCTGCCTGTGTGAATGTCTAATCTCCAATTTTATTCGCTGGGCTCCAGCTCATTTGCATAATCCACACAGTCACCCTGGTTTTAATTGCCCACAACTCTGCAGAAAGATCATGTGGTTAAGTGGTAAATCATAATTAGATAAATAATTGGTTTGGCCACAGCAAGCTGCTTTTGTTACACCTGCCATCTGCTGGACCCGTTTTTTCTTCTGGCCAGAACAATGCGGTTCTGATGACAGAGCATGCTGCTTCTCTCGTCTGGGGGGGCCGGAGGGGCTTGAATGGAGGGGCTCGGAAGCAGAGCCTGGAAAATTGCCCGGTTGCTGGGGTCCGCGCCTGGCCTGCGCCTCTCTCTCTCCGAACGGGCGCGCCACACACTCCCCATTCATTACCCGGCTTGGTTAATGCATCAGAGTGGTAAATTTGACTTCTTTGCAAAAAAGGGAGGGAGGCGAGGGGCTGGTGGAGGAGGGGGACCAGCCAGGGCTGCCCAAGGCCTGGCCTGCCTGGCAGTTGTCGGGTGGCCCCGACGGGCCAGGGCAGGAAGCCTGCTGTGGAGGGCCTGGGTCCAATCCCTGGGGGGTGGGGGGGCCAGAGGGGACAGGCGGGCAGGGTTGGAACCGCCAGACCTCCCTGCCCTGCCACGGTCGGCTTCTCCATCTGCTCTCCACTGAAGGCCCTTTATTTTCCATGCCTCAGGCCCCATCTGTGAGCCCTGAGTCTCCAGGGGAATTGCAGCTCCTGGGCTGGACGGGTCGCCTGGCCAGGGCCTTCCTCCTGGCTGCTGACCTTCCATGCTATCCCTCCAGTGAACTCCTGGCCCCTACACTCCAGGAACTGTTTGAAATTGTCCTTCCTTCACTGGCTCCCTCACGCACGCATGCATTCATTCATTCATTCGGCAGATGCCCGCGGAGCCTCTTCCTACGTGAGCGTGCAGGTTCTAACTTTGTCCCCGTGGGTCAGATGCCCGCTGTGTGATGTGAGCAAGGTTCTCAGCCTCTTGGAGCAGGATTCTTCCTCTGTAAAGCAGGAGTCATTATTGTCCCTGTCTGATGGGCTTGTTAGGAGGATCAAAGGCTAGGATGTGGATACAGTCAGTCTGAGGACACCCGCACTAAATACACGCACAGTGCCTGTGGTTGGCAGGTGCGTGACTGCTGGTCATGCCCGCTCCTGGGGAGGGCACCAGCGCCACTCGCCTTGGCCATCACTGGAGGCCCATGAGGCTGTGCTGAATGCGCGGATGGAAGAGGTACCCAGTGCCGTGGGAAGGGCCCAGGAATGAGGAGCCCTGGAAAGAAACCCGGGGCGGGGGCGGAGGGCAGAGGGACAGTGAGGGAGGCAAGTCTTCCGGGGCCCGCACAGGCCGGGGCGTTCCTGACTCTGTTGCGTTCAGAGCGGCACATGCATGGCCCTGCCCTGGCTCCTGCCTCCCCTCCAGATGGTGTTCTCTCCTGGAAGTGCTGCCCCAGACTCACAGGCTGCCTTGAGTGTCTTTATTTCCTGTGGTCTTCCAGCATTTGCCTCTGAAGAAACTCAGGAAGCATCCTTTCTCTTTGGGAGTCCAGCTTCTCCTTTTCAGTTTGACAGAGGTCGCCGGAATGCTCAAGGCCCCTTGGTGGAGACTGAGAGACCTAGGCTTGCTGGGAGGGTTGTGCCTCCTGGCCAGAAACCCCTCAGGGCAGATGGCTGGCTCAGAGACCTCATGGTCTTGTTGATCAGGAAACGCTAGTATGTTCCTTCCTGAAAACCCACTGATGCCTGCTGAGAAACCTCTACGAAACATTCCATGTGTTCGGGATTTTGTAATGTCAGATCTCTTCAGTGTTTTAACATTCATCCATCCATCACCTACCCATTTACGTTTCATCTGTCCTTCCTTCCTTCCACCCTCCATCTGCCCACCCACCCATCCACTCATCCATCTACCCACCCACCCATTCTTTCATCTACCCACCATTCCTCCATCCATGTACTCATCCATCACCCATCCATTCCATCCACCCACTCATTTCTCTGTGTACTCACCCATGCTTACATCCATCCATCCACCTACTCATCTACCCACCCATGCATCCACCCACCCATCTATCCACCCATCCACCCACCCATTCCTCTATCCACCCCCGAACCCTCTGTCCCGCCACCCATCCATCCACCCATCCACCCACCCATTCCTCCATCCACTCCTGAGCACATCTGTCCTTCCACCCATCCATCCACCCTTCCACTCACCCATCCATTTACGTAACCATTCCTCCATCCGCCCCTGAACCCATCTGTCCCTCCACCCATGCATCTACCCATCCACTCACCCATCTACCCATTCACCCATCCACTCACCCATTCCTCCGTCCATCCCTGAACCCTCTATCCCTCCCCCCATCCATCCACCCATCTACCCACCCATTCCTCCATCCACTCCTAGACCCATCTGTCCCTCAACCCATCCACCCACCCATTCCCCCATCCACCCACCCATTCCTCCATCCACTCCTAGACCCATCTGTCCCTCTACCCATCCACCCACCCATTCCCCCATCCACCCACCCATTCCTCCGTCCATCCCTGAACCCATCTGTCCCTCCACCCATCCACCCACCCATTCCTCCATCCACCCACCCATTCCTCCATCCACCCACCCATTCCTCCATTCACCCACCCATTCCTCCATCCACCCACCCATTCCTCCGTCCACCTCTGAACTCATCTGTCCCTCCACCCGTCCATCCACCCATTCACCCATCCACCCATTCCTCCATCCACCTACCATTCCTCTGTCCACCCCTGAACCCATCTGTCCCTCCACCCATCCATCCACCCATTCCTCCATCCACCCACCCATTCCTCCATCCACCCCTGAACCCATCTGTCCCTCCACCCATCCACCCATGTACCCACCCATTCCTTCGTCCATCCTTGAACCCATCTGTCCTTCCACCCACCCACCCACCCATTCACCCAGCCACCCACCCATTCCTTTGTCCATCCCTGAACCCATCTATCCCTCCACCCATCCACCCACCCATTCACCCATCCACCCACCCATTCCTCCATCCACCCACCCATTCCTCCGTCCACCTCTGAACCCACCCGCCCTCCATCCATCCATTCACCCATTCACTCATCCACCCATTCCTCCATCCACCCACCGTTCCTTTGTCCACCCCTGAACCCATCTGTCCCTCCACCCATCCATTCACCCATCCACCCACTCATTCACCCATCCACCCACCCATTCTTCCATCCACCCCTGAACCCATCTGTCCCTCCACCCATGCACTCATCCACCGTCTGTCTGTAGTCCCTCTATTTGGTCTAAAGGTGGGCTCTTTCCCCTGGCAGAAACTGGCTGCCTCACCTGCTGCTGCATCACAGCTGGAAGGAAGCCTGACCAACGTGGCAAAACCCTATTTCTACTAAAAACACAAAGATTATCTGGGCATGGTTGCACACACCTGTAATCCCAGCTACTTGGGAGGCTGAGGCAGAAGAATGGCTTTATAATCTTTTTTTTTTTTTTAAGATGGCTTCTCCCTCTGTCAAGCAGGCAGAGGGTCTCACTGCTGGAGTGCATCAGTGAGATCACAGTTCACTGCCTCAATCTCCTGACCTCAAGCAATACTCCCACCTCAGCCTCCCCAGTAGCTTGGACTACAGGCATGCACTACCATGCCTGGCTAATTTTTGTGGAGACGGAGTTTCGCCATGTTTCCCAAGTTGGTCTCAAACTCCTGGGCTCAAGTGTTCTGCCTGCCTTGGCCTCCCAAAGTGCTGGGATTACAGGCATGAGCCGTCGCGCCTGGCCGGATTCTTCAGTAACTAAAAGATGGGCCACCCTCAGCCATTACTGGTCTGAGGTTAGATGTTTCTGCATTCTCCCTATAGGAGAATGAGCTGGGAATCTGATTTGAACGTTGATCTTATCTGCTGCTGTGTGACTGGGGCTCAGGTGTTTAACCTTTCTGGCCGGTAGAGATCAGCCCTGAGGATATGCAGAAGGGGTGCCTTGCTTCTTTTGAGTGGAAGAGAGAGGAGAGTGGAAAATGGAACATAAAACGCCGAAATGACTGGCGCACTGAGAGACGTGACACCTCGGAACCTGACCCTGGATGGCTTCAGGGAGAAAGTGTATCCCATCTGGAGAAAACAGTGTGAGGCAAGGATGTTTTTCTCTCTCTCTGTCTTTCTCTCCCAGGCTCGAGGTTTGGTTGTTTTTTTTTGTTTGTTTTTTCACTTTCTCATCTCTGAGCAGAGGAGAGGCTGGACGAGAGGGCCCAGAAGGTTCTTTGCAGCTGGCCCCTGCTCTCTGGGACCCATGTGCTGTGGGTTTGCCAGCACCTAGCTGCGCAGGGCCGTTCAGGCGGGCTGCCCATGAGAGCTTGTCCCGAGCCTCTGTGAGGCCTGTCTGCAGCCATCAGCTTTCAGAGAGTGCCCAGCCCTGTCCCAGAGCCGTGTGTCTGGCTTTCCGTGCCTGGCATCCTACCTCCAAATTATGCATATTAGAAACCAACTTTGGCCAGGCACGGTGGCTCATGCCTGTCATCCCAGCACTTCGGGAGGCCGAGACGAGTGGATCATCTGAGTACAGGAGTTTGAGACCAGCCTGGACAACATGGCAAAACCCCGTCTCTACCAGAAATATGAAAGATTAGCCGGGCATGGTGATGTGTGTCTGTAATCCCAGCTACTTGGGAGGCTGAGGCACAATAATTGCTTGAGCCCAGGAGACGGAGTTTGTAATGAGCCAAGATCACGCCACTGCACTCCAGCCTGGGTGACAGAGTGAAACTATGTTGTGAAAAAAAAGAAACCAACTTTGATCTTTCAGAGATTGCCAGTGTACTTGACAACGAATGTACTTAAGAAAGCACAGCACTCCAGATAGCTGAGCAGGGGCATTTAATCTCTAGTGCTTGGACCCCAAGCTCCCAAAGGCAAGGGAAGGTGCCATCTGGGCAGCTGGACCAGGGGGTGGGGCTCCAGGCCAAGTGGGTCTCCGCCTAGTAGGCATGGGACAAGGGCTGCACCCCAAAGCCATTGAGTGCTGGGAGGGGTGGCTTGGCTGCTTGGACCTTGGCTGTCACCTCTTCCAAAAGTGCTGTCCAGACGGGCTTTGTGGCGCTGGCCCCCTCGTTTGTGTCTCTAGCCCCTGGATGAGGAGGTGGCCCCTTGTTGGCTGGAGCAGGGACCTGTGGCCTGTGATCAATGACAAAGCCCACAGGCGATGATAGGAGCATCGGGCAGTGGGAGGGACGAGAAACTGTCAAGCCACAGGCCCTGCTCCGTACCCTCCTCTCTCCTCCTCCCTCTTAATTATTTTTCTTGGATGTTGTGAATTCAATCTTCCAATAATCGCAGGAGACGTCTTCGGGTAAGGCCCGCTCACATCTTCGTGCGCCGATAGAAGTTGTTAAATGAATAATGTTGACTTACACTAGGGACTCAATTCTCTCTGAATATAATTCCCCTTCGAGTTACTCGGAGCTTCCTGGAGAAACCATAAAAATAATAAACCCGTCTCGATATCAGAGGTTGGTGATGTTGCTTCAGATTCTTTTGGAGAGAGAGGCGGGGGAGAATAAATAAATTACAATTAATTTCTAAAAGAGGATCATGCCACAGGCCAGATGATGAGGTGAGCTGGCGTCACGGGGTGGTGCTCCAGCGGCGATCCTGAGAGCACCCCGTCAGAGTCGGGGCAGGGGCCCCTGTGGACAATGCTGGTTCCTGGGCTCCACGCTGGACCTGCCCCTAGTCTGGAATGTGGGTAAGGAGGTGGAGGTGGTGATACGGGACCAGCCGATTCTTGTGCAAAGTGAAGTGTAGGGATTGTGAGTCAGTGGAAGTGGCGGTGGGGTGCATCTTGGGCTCTGGCTTCGTGGCCACATGCTGCCCTGGCCACCTGTGACCACAGCCTCTTGCATCTCACCTCTGTGGTCTTCTCTGGACCCGAGGAATTGCCAGAGACGGGCTGAGGCAGTTGGAGGAGATGGAAGAGACATTTAGCACAGGCCGTGCCCTTTTTTCCTTCCTCTTTCTCCTTGTGTCCTTTTTTTTTTTTCTTTTTTTTGAGACTGAGTCTCGCTGTATCTCGAGGCTGGAGTGCAGTGGTGCAATCTCGGCTCACTGCAGCCTCCGACCAGGGTTCGAGCAGTTCTCCTGCCTCAGCCTCCCGAGTAGCTGGAACTTCAGGCGCACGCCACCACAGCCAGCTCATTTTTGTATTTTTAGTAGAGATGGGTTTCACTGTGCTGGCCTGGCCGGTCTCAAACTCCTGACCTCGTGATCCGCCTGCCTCAGCCTCCCAAAGTGCTGGGATTATAGGTGTGAGCTACTTGAGAGTCTGAGGCAAGAAGATTGCTTGAGCCCCGGAGTTAGAGGCTGCAGTGAGCTATGATCGTACCACTGCCCTCCAGCCTGGGCAACAGAGACTTGCCACCTAAAAGACAAATGAGGCTGTCACCACGGGCAGGGCTCTGAGACTCTTCCTCTCTAAAATGGGAGGGCAGCAGCTGTCCTCCCTGTGACGGGGGCCTGGCAAGGTCCCTCCTGTGTGGGCCCCCTGAAGCCGTGCCTGGCTACCCCTCTGGGTCTCTGTGGCTTCCGAGGGAGGCTGCAGGTGCTCTCCACGCATGTGCTGCCACAGCTCTGTACAGCCAGAGACACCGGGACCTTCCTTCTCCAGGCCTGATCCATCCACGTGGCTTCTTTGAGCTGAGCCTGCTTTGAAGGTGCCACCTTGGGTTATAAACGGGAACTAACAGATGTGGGGGCAGAGCGGTGTGGGGACTTCCCAAAGTTGAGAGGCAATTTGCTGGCTGAGCCAGGAATAGAACCTGAGCCGGGCTGCGATCCCCCTGTGCTGAAATTGCCAGGCAGGTCGGTCTGTGCGGGGGAACGGAGCTGGGAGGAGGGGGCTGGGCCTCCGCGGTGCCTCCATGCAGGCCAAGGGGAGAGGCTGGGAAGCTGTCATCCAGGCCTGTTGGTGAAGGCCAGGCTGAGGGCTCTCTCAAAGGCCACTGTCTTCCGTGGGAGAGGAGGGTGTTTGAACTCTGGGTGAGAGGCTGCTGTTGAGAGGTGGCGGCTGTGGCTGAGCAGACTCTGGTGTGTGTATCTGTGTGCTTCTTTTAAGATCATTTGGGCGCCTTGTAAAAAGAACACACACACACACACACACACACACACACACACACACAGCAAAACCCAGGTGGCTCTTTGCAAAACACTCCAGCAATGAAGTGGGGAGGGGCTGGCGTAGCGTCGCAGATGTAGGGACTCTGAGGGCTGATGGAATAAACCCATCCTTGTCAATTGGGGAAAGGCACTCAGCAATCCTGGACAAGACGGCATGGTGTGTATCCTGCAGGAGGTTCCCGTGTCCTTTTTTGGCTGGGTTTATTTTGGGGACAGGAGGGCTGCTTGGCGCTGATGAGGGTTTGTGTCCTCCTAGGGGCTTCTTGATTTCATTTAGCTCAGTTTCCTTTCCAGCAGCTCGGCTCAGTGAGCACCTGGCAGGGAGCAAGAATGCCAAAGCCACCCCTGGGTGGGAGGAGGGAGGGTTGGCTTCCACCAGCGGGGGTTAGAGCTGCCATCCAGGAGGACTCCCTGGAGGAGGCAGAATTTTAAGCCAGGGCTTGAGGGAAGAGGTTAGGGCTTGAATAAAAGAGATGGGGCTGTGCTGGGGAGGATACAGCAGGCCCAGGGAAGGGTGGTGGGGCTGGGGGAGTCTAGACAGACTCTGAGACGCTTCTAGAAGCCCCGTGCAATCCTGAGGGCCAGGAGGGAGCCTGGGAGGGGAAGCAAGGCCGTGGGAGCCCCAGCGGCAGGCTGAGGGAGAGGGGTGGCCGGAGGGGTCGGGGGGGTACGGGCAGCAGGGGTCGGGCAGGTTCACGGCAGAGTCCGGGCACCTGGGAGGAACGTCTCAGGCACCAGCAGGGATTGAGGGGCCAGGCCGGTGGGGAGGAGGCCTTTCAGGGCAGGAGCTCGCAGACAGGCCCGAGGAAGGCCAGGCTAGGCGGGAAGCTGCAGAGCCCTAGGAGACAGGTAGAAATGAAGCCCGGCGGGACCCGTGGAACCCTCAGCACAGGACCAGCAGACACCCAGAAGGGCCACAGGCAGCTGGCTAAAATCTCAACACCAGGAACTTCTCTCAGTGAAAACAACTGTCCATCCAACCTTCCTTTCTGGATTATTTTAATTTGCGAGACCACATTATAAAGAATAAACACAAGAGTCAGAGCAGAGGGTTCCTAGCAGCCGCCTGAGCTGGGGGGCCAAGCCCGGGCCTCCCCCCATGTCTCCTGCGGGAGGCGAGGGCAGGCGGGGCTGCTGGACAGCCAGGTCTCCTCGTCCGCCTGCGTGGCTTGTCGGGGCTGCGAGTGATAAAGGCAACTGGGATTTGATTGTCCAAGTGACAGTTTGTGATTTTAATGACAAGCAGTAGCGTATTAATCAAGACATTTGTCAGGAGCACTGGGAGGCGGCAGGAGGGAGTGGGAGGAGACGGCCTGGGAGGAGAGAGAGTGCTGTTCTAGAGGAGCCTCCGAGGCTGTCCAGGGAAGCTGCCGGCCTCTCTTGGGTTCACAGCAAGGATGAAGTCAGAAGGCCGGGCGCAGAGTGGGCACCCGACAAATGCGGATTCCGAGCAACCAGGGCTGCTGCCAGGGCCGGGTTAGCAGCACACAGCGCCCTGGGGGCTTGTTTGGAGGCTGACGCAGGGGCCAGGCAGGGAGGAGGCCCGGCGGGGGCAGCCTGTGGACCGAGTCACAGGCCTGCGTGTCCCCAGCCTGTGCTATTTGATATGCAAGAGAACTTCGAAGACTTAACGTGGTAGAAAATCAGGAAACAGGGACTCAGAAATCAAAGTGTCTGAGGATCCCGGGGAGACTTCTTGGGGGCTAATGGAGACCTTGGGCCCTGCCAGCCTGGGGTTCTGGAGCGGCTCCTGGCCTCCTGGTGTGAGCCCACTCCCTTGCCTTGCCCCACCCTGGCCTAGGGTACCCAGCTGCTCCAGAACCCGCCCTCCTGGGTGCTCTCTCGGCATGTAGCCCGTCTCTGGGTGGTGACCTTGGTGGAGGTCTGTGGCATGGTGTCCTGAGTCAGCAGATGGACCAGGAAGCCAGAGGAAAGCCCTGCCCCCTGCCCGAGAATGGCCGCTTCCTTTGCCAAGGAGGACAGTTCCTCCCGGGCTTTTTAGTGAACCACCCAGATTTCTGGTCCACTGGTGTCCATGCTCCGCAGGTGGATGTGTCCTCACTGCTGCCACAGATATGCCTGGCTACGGGGACTGCCCTTGCCCTCCCCGCCGGGGCCGGCACACTGGCCTCAGGGCAGGGTCCGGGACTGGGGATCTGTGGCCAGCTGCTGAGCTCTGCAGGTCTTGCTCCCCTGTGCCCCTGCCTGAGCTGCCATCCCATGCCCTCCAGGTCTGCCAGGGTCACAGCTGGCCGCTTTCCAGGTGGCAGGAGCCGCCCTGCAGCCTTGTTTGGAGACAGGTGTGTGCCTTTCAGTGTCACAACCTCCAGCTGCTCAGAGCTCAGGAGGTGGCAAGGCCTGCCCTTCTGCATGGGAGAGCCGTGGGTGAGGCCAAAAATAGGTCAGTGTTGGGGGAGCTCAGCAAGGTGAGGGGACATTGTCACCCCCTCCATCTCAGAGCTTGGGTCCACAGAGAGGGCGTCATGTCCATGTAAGGGGGTGGGAAGCTGGGTGGAGAAAGTTCCCTGGAAGCAGAATGTGCTGGCACATGGCTGGCTTCTCCATGACTTTCAGCCTCAAATGCCCAAAGGTCATGCTCACAGCCTGGAGGGGGTTTCCAGGGGCTGCTTCTCCTAAGGCCTCATCTGCCTGGGGCTTCTCTGGAAACTGCACGCCTTGCCCTGCATCCGGCCTCTCCTGGGGACAGATGGAGGCCTTCAGATTGGATTTTTGTTGTTGTTGTATTTTGTTTGGAGACAGGGTTTCACTCTGTCACTCAGGCTGTGGTGTGGTGGCGCGATCATGGCTCACTGCAGCCTCGACCTCCCAGGCTCAAGCCCATTCTCCCACCTCAACCTCCTGAGTAACGGGGACCACAGATGTCTACCACCATGCCCGGTTAATTTCCTTTTTAGTTTTTGTAGAGATGGAGTCTTACTATATTGCCTTGGCTGGTCTCAAACTCCAGGGCTTAAGCGACCCTCCCTCCTTGGCCTCCCAAAATGCCAGGATTACAGGTGTGAGCCACTGGGCGCCACTCAGATTGGATGGGTTTTATTTGAGGTGAAATTCATGTAACATACAATCAGCCATTTTAAAGGGTGCAGTTCAGCGGCATTTAGAACATTCATAATATGCAGCCCTCACCTCTGTCTTGGTCCAAATCATTTTCCTTTTTTTGTTTTTAAATATAAAGAAAAGCAATGTCATTGGTTCACGGACCTGCAGGCCTTTCAGGAAGCATGAGGCTCACACTGCTCAGCTTCTGGGGAGGCCCCAGGAAACTTAAAATCATAGGGGAGGGCAAAGGTGGGGCCGGCCCATCAAGTGCAAGATAGAGGAACCAATGGACCACTCCAAAAGGAAACTGAGAGCCATAAGCAGCCAGTCCCGTCTCCCTTCCGGCAGCCCTAAGCCGCTCCTCGTTTGCTTTTTATCTCTGGATTTGCCTGTTGCGCGCATTTCTTGCAGATGGAATCCTCCAGCATGTGGCCTGTGGCCTGTCGTGTCTGGCCTCTCATTCGGCATCATGTCTTCAGGGGTCATCAGCTGTAGCGCGGAAGAGCACCTCTGACCTTTCTATGGCCCAGTAATGGTCCACTGTGTGGATAAACCATGTTTTCGTCATCTGTCCATCATCTGATGGACATGTAGCTTTTCACTTTTTGGCTATGATGAGCAATGCTGATAGGAACGTCTGTACAGGTTTGGCGTGGATAGGAAGGTATGTTTCACCACTCACTGTGTTTCAGGACCCTTTCTGTGGCTGAGTAATATTCCAGTGTACACACAGGACACACTTTGTTTATCTCTTCCCCCGCTGATGGTCATTTGGGCTGATTGGATAATCTTTAAAGATGCAGCTTCTGACACGGGAGGATCCTTGAGATGAGGAGGTAGAGGCTGCCGTGAGCTGTGATTGTGCCGCTGTGCTCCAGCCTAGGCAACAGAGTGAGATTCTGTCTCAAAAAATAAAAAATAAAAAAGCTACTCTCTCAGAGGGAAAGCCAGACAGGGTGCTGTCAGTGTCTTTCTTTCTTTCTGTGAATTGTTGTTGTTTTGGAGACGGAGTCTTGCTCTTTGTGACCCAGGCTGGAATGCAGTGGCACAATCTCTGCTCACTACAGCCTCTGCCTCCCAGGTTCAGGTGAGTCTCCTGCCTCAGCCTCCCGAGTGTTGGGACTACAGGCGTGTGTCATCCTGCACACCAAATTTTTGTATTATTAGTAGAGATAGGATATCACCATGTGGCGCAGGCTGGTTTCAAACTCCTGACCTCAGGTGATCCACCTCCTAGACCTCCCAAAGTGCTGGGATTACAGGTGTGAGCCACCGCCCCGGCCTGCTGTCGGCATCTTCACACTCAGAGAAGCTAGGGCCCCCTGTGGCCGGCCAGGCCCCACCTGCTGTCCTGCTCCTCTTGCCTTGTGACCAGCCAGTGGCCGGAGGGGCTGGGCTCATGCACGTTGCTGGTGTGATTCTTGGAGTGTTTGTGACATTCCAAGGCCTCTCCTGTCTGTGGGGAGGAGAAAGGAGTTCCGCTTTCCTCATTCCAGGCCTGATGTCCCAGGGCAGAAGTGGTCTCAAGTGACCGACCTCCCTGCCCATCTGGTCTGGCGCCCAGAAGCGCTTCCTCGTAAAACTTTATTTGTACGCGCCGCTGCCCAGCCACTTCCTCTGCACAGCAAACGGAAAGGAATGCTTCTGAGCTCCAGCCGCATCCCAGGCACGGGACACGGCGCTCTCTCGTCTTGTCTGGTCCTCATGGGGGCAGGGGACGCGTTCCTTGCAGCCAGCAGCTAAGGAAACGGGTGCGTGGTGGGTGATGTGCCCTGTGCAGCAGCTTGACCCGTGTCCACCCTCCCCCCCACAACACCGTGTGTGCTCTGCAAACCCACATTTGAACGTTTGCTCTCTGGGTGGTCACTGAATGGGGTTAACACGTCTGGCCCCAGGGTGGTAAGTGCTAGAGATGGTGCCTGTAGGGAGAGAGTCAGACAAAATGAAGGCTACTTTGTAGGTGATCGGAAGCCTCAAGTGCCAGGCTGGGCTCACTGGCGGCCCAGGAGCTGAGACCGCGTGGCTCGGACTGGAGATATTTTCCTCATGGGAAGAGAAATTGCGAGGAGGAGACACTGCTTCCCTCTGGCTGCCGGGGAAGTGGACCTGTTTCTGCTGTGGCTTCTGTTCAGTTGACATCGCTGAAAGCTACCCGTGTGTCCCTTGGGCTTGACTGTCATCTCTGCCCTCCTCCTCCCTCCACCACAGAAGTTTCGGCCCCTGCCCTTGAAGGCTGCGTGGCGCAGCGCCCTCCAGCAGGCCTGCCAGGTAGACGGGGCTCTAGGCATGCCGCGATTTTCTAAAAGCCTGCTAAAATAAGACCACTCAGGAACACATGCTCTCCCTGCTTTACATCACCAATGTTGACAGTAGGAAAATTTGGCCAGGTTTCTCTCAAATATGAAAAATGGGAACTAGGCATGTGAGGAAATGAAAACCTGGCATCCCCACCCCAGACAGCAGGAGCACTGGGAAGGCAGGGCGGGTTCTCTGAGCTTCCACAGCCTCATCTGGGCACTGCAGTGGTGCCCGCTCATACGGCCCTGAACGCCGACCTGGTCAGGTGCCCTCACACAACTGCACCATCTGGGTGTGCAGGGGACAGGGCGGAGAGCTTCAGGCCACGGCTGGAGGTTCCCCGTGGACCGTCTCCTTGCCAGGAAGGGGCCACTTTCCCACAGAGTCTGCCCTCCACTGGGCCCTGGAGCTTCTGGGTGACCTGGGAGAGGGGCAGGTTGTGAAGAGCAGCTGAGCCAGACCCGCCACCAGGGTGCAGGACCCGGACCAGATGCGCTAAGATCCCCTGGCTTGCCTTTGGCAGCCCTAGTGGACGCAAGCTCTTCCCAGGATTTCAGACCCCTCGAAGGTTGCACTTGACCAGGGCCGTGCGGCTAGCAGGAGCCGACTTGACCCCAGACAGTAACAGGGCAAGGGGCATGTGTGTGGGCGGACTCACTGGTGGCAGAAGGGTGCAAAACTCCAAGGATTCTCTGCCCCTCTCAAGGGTCCGAGCACTGCCCTTCCCCCCTTCCCCCTTCCACTGCCTCAGCCTGGCCCCGCCATATAAAGTTTAAAGGTTTTAAATGCAAATATTTCTCTTTTATAGATGCCAGCTGTCTCCAGAGAGCGCGTTTCCTTGCTGTTCAACTTTATTGTCCAATTAGCTTCCCATATCTGGATACTGGAGAGCCTGGGGTGGGGGGAGCAGGAGGGAGGAGGGGGCGGCAGGGGGCAGGGGAGCTGCAGGAGGAAAGAGGGGGGCAGGAGGGGGGAGGGGGGCAGGAGTGGGGAGGGGACCCCTGCTCCTGGGCTAGCTCTGGAGCTGGAAGCTGCCCTCTGGGACCTGAATCTGGGTTGGGGTCAGGGAGCCCAGGTCACAGGGTGGGTGCCCCTCTGGAGGTGGGGGCACCCGTTTCAGATTTCCCTGCTCCAGAAGGAGGAGCAGGAGCTGGGGGCAGGCTGGTGGCAGGGGTATTCTTTTCTGATTTAGAAAAATAAAAGCCGGCAGCCCCGACGCACACTGCTTCCTTTTACTCCCTCTCCCGCCTGCTTTCTAGCCGCGGTGGCAGCGTCCCCATTCACCAGGGCTCCGCGGCGCTCACAAAGCGAGGCAATTAGAATTGAAAATCTATGCAAAACAGCTGTTAACTGATTGTAAAGGAGTGCAGCTGTGTGCGGGGTGCGGCTTGGAACCGGGCGCTGAGAGGGCAGGAAGTGTGGGGCAGCCCGGGGTTAAGAGGAAAACTCCTCAGGGGGAGTTGGCCGGGCCTTAACCCTTTCCTGTTCCCCTGGAGGTGACCTGGGCTACTGAGGGCCACCTGAGCTGCCAGGGTGGGGCCTCCCAGCATCCCTGGAGAATCTGGTTCCTCCTCCAGAGGGTCAGGCAGGGAGAGGCGGGGGCTGCCATTCCCTTCTTTCCCTTCAGCCTTGATCCGTTCAGCAGACCTCAGTGGAATCTTCAGTCCTGCCCAGGGGCTGGGGACCCTGCCCCTGCTAGGAGATAGGAGGCCCTCTTCCCTTGAGGTCCTGATGACCCCTCGGGAGCAGGGAGTCTGGGACTCCCGCAGACACGCTGTGGCCTGGCCTGCAGGGCAGCTGGTGGAGAATGCTGCTTCTCAGGCCCTGCTTGAAGACCTTCGCTCAGTAAGGATAGGGGCCTGGGGATCTGTAGTCTCCTTCCCCGCTTCCCGTGATTTAAGACCCACTGCACGGGTGATCGCTATCTAAGAGTGGGCTGCATCCTGGAGAGATGAATTCCAGAGGCAGGGATGGGAAAAGCCTTCTTGCAAGAGATAAGATGTAAGCTGAGCTTTGAAGAATGGGGAGGATTTCTGGGCCAGTGATAGCAGCAGGGCAGGAAACAGGGAGGAGGGTGGCCTCTAAGTGGTGGGAGCTTGCACCTTCACCCAGGCGTAGGGCAGGCTGGGGCTGAGGGAGGATGGGGCAGCTGGCAGCCTTCTGCCTCCCCTCAGCCCATCATGCCCCCTGGATTTAGTGCCCTCTTTGGACTTAGGCCCCCTTACCCCTGCACCAGGGCTGGTAGCCTTGGGGAGGGTGGGCCGTACATAAAGGGGACCTGGGTGAATCCCAGGGTGCTCAGCTCTAGGCAGCGAACGGCCCCCTCCCCCGGCCCCCAACCGAAATGGTTTTCAGGCACTGGACAGCTGGCTAGAGGTGAGAGCATCCACCTGAAGGTGCCTGAGACCTGTCAACCCCCCCGCCCCGCACGTGTATCTTTCTTAATAATCAGAGTGACCACGGCAGGTGGTTACCGAGAAATGCTGCCAGGTGTAAGAGCCACGTCTGGATGAGACTAGTGGTGGAATGTGTGTGCCTGAGGCAGGTCAATTAACCTCAGGTCTCCCCACTCGGGCTGTGTAATGGAGGTCACTGCCGGCCTTGCAAGGGCTGCGAGGGCTTCCAGTGACATGTGCTGAGCGGCACTGACTCTTGTTAGGTGCTTGGTGAGTGGCAGAGGTGATCTTTAGTTCCCGGGCTTCGGACATCCAGGTCCCTGATACTTATTTGTGGATGCAGGCGCTGAACAAGGTGCCCAGGCAGCATGATGAAGGTGACACGCAGTCCCTGTGTGCTGGGAGCAACTGGCCAGGGTGGAGAAGGACCTCGGGTTAGGCTGTGTGCTGTTCTGCTGAGCCCTAGAGGAAGCAGAACCATAGAGCGTGTGTCCAGGACTCCTCCTCGACCAGGGCTGGGCCCCGTGCTAAGACCTAGTGGGGTTGTGACAGTCACATGTGGCGCCCTCACCCCGGAGCACCCGACGCGGCCCAGGTGGAATGCCCGGGCAGTGGTGGCGATGGTCTGTGCCGTCAGCCTGCCCCTTGCCTTCCACATTCCTTGCTGCCTTGAACTGTCTCCCGTCGGCATCTGCTCTCTGGTGTTTGTCCCTTGTCCCCCACTTAAAAAGAAAAAAGCGTCTCCGTGGGTCAGGCACTGGAGTGCAGTGGCACAGTCATAGCTCACTGCAGCCTCAGACTCCTGGGCTCAAATGATGCTCCTGCCTCAGCCTCCCGAGTAGCTGGGATCACAGGCTTGCACCACCAGACCCGGCTAACCTTGGCCTCTGTGAGGCGCTTGCTGAAGGCTTGCTGGAATTTTCAGTTTTGTTTCTGGAAAAGCAAGTGTGAAACAGAGCCCGGGGTTTAGTGTTTGAGTGAAGAACCACCCACCTCTTGTGATTCAAGTCACCCCTCTCTTTCTGGTGGATCCTTCTAGACCTCATGCCTCCAGACACCCCTCTGAGTTCCTGGGCTCAGGGAGGAAGTTCAACGTGGCTCCTGTTCATCTGAGACCGAAAGCTTTTCTTCCCCCTTTGGAACAGCGTCTCACTCTGTCACCCACTGTGTGGAGTGCAGTGACACAATCTCAGCTCACTGCCACCTCTGCCTCCTGGGCTCAAGTGATCCTCCTACCTTAGTCTCCCAAGGAGCTGGGACCACAGGCACACACCACTATGCCGGGCTCATTTTTCTTTTTAAAAATTTTTTAGAGGCACAGGGTTTTGCCATGTTGTCCAAGTGGTCTCAAACTCCTGATCTCAAGCAATATGCCTGCTTTGGCCTCCCAAAGTGCCAGGATTACAGACGTGAGCTACCTTCGGAAAGCTTTTAAAATTTAAATCTTTTTTTATGGTGCAGGTCTGATTGGTGCCAGGGCTGTGGAGGTAGGGTTGGAGTTTGCACCTAGGTGTCACTGATGCAGGTACCTGAGCCAGGTGAGGGGCTGAGAGGCACAGTTCAGCTTATCTGGGGGTGAGGGGCTGTGGGTAGGGCGCGGCTTAGCAAGCCTGGAGGGAAATGGAGGGAGGCCAGGCTTAGCCCCAGGGCCGGGAAATTAGGAGTCGAGCGACAAACCTCGTTAGCGAGCAGCGCCCCGGCTGCAGGAGAGCAATTCCCACCCTTAAACTCCGAGGCCGTGCTCGGGATTACTAATTTCCGGGGGCCGGGCGCAGTGACAGTGAGTGTCATCCATCTCGGCCGTGCCAGCCCGCCTGGTGGCCGCCAGCGTTTCCCGGCCGGGACTCACAGGGCGGCTCGCTGCTGCCCCCCGGCGGCCGCGGGGATGTCCGGCAGCTCCTCGCTTTCTAGGCCTGCTGGGCTGGGAAGGGGAGAGACTCCAGGTGTGAGCAGTGTGGGCGCAGCTTGCGTGCACGTGATCTACAGCAACTCTGAGCCTCAACTTCCTCATCTGTGAAACGGGGACCAGACCACCCATTTCGTAATCCAGGGGAGCTAGATGTACACTCCAGAGGGATTGGCCAGCTCTAAAAAGTGGCCAAGTGCTACACCTCTCAGTGGCCATTCCACATGCTTTTGCGGTTGGCTGTCGTGGTCCTGCTCAGACAGGTGGAGAAAGCTCACCCCGCCTTCACCCCTGGCCCAAGGGTCTCTCCGAGGAAGTAGGGAGTAGGCGGTGGCACCGTGTCCCGGTGAGAGACCTGGAGGTGGGGCCTAGGTGTCTACCTGGAGAACTAGGCCGGAGGCAGCTCCCGGCCAGGTGCGAGAGGCGCATTTGCATGCTGCTCCCTCCCCGCGCAGCCTGTAATCCAGGTGGGAAAGGGGCCGGACTCGTCCGGGAGGTGAGTTTTGTTGTTAAGGCTCCGGGCCAGTCGTCGTCCTTTCCTTCCTAACACCTCCCTATCCTCCCCTCCCCCCTCCCGTGACTCCCGGCGGGTGGAGGCGCCCCTCCCCCGCCCAGCCGGGCCGCCTGGGGCCGGGTGAATCCGCCGGCCAGTGCGGGTATAAATTACCCGGGGCCGCGCGGCCGAGCCATCGTGTTGTGCGTAAATTACAGCGTCCGGCCAAGGCCGAGGCCGCAAGGAGGGGCGCCGCCGGGAGCTGGCGGGTTGTGCGGGGAAGCAGCCCACCCCACCGCGCCGTGCCAGGGCCGCCCGGCGTCCGCAGGTAGGAGCCAGTAACGGCCCGACCCGGCCTCGCCGGTCCATTTCCCTTTTCGTTTGTGGTCGTCCGGGAGCCTTGTGCAAGGCGGGGGGGCGACCCACGTGCGCCCTCATCGCGGTGCTCCGGCGTGCGCTCGGTCGGGGGCGGAGCGGGGAGCGCGGGGCCTGGGGGCGCCTGCCAGACCCCGCCCCCCAGAGGGCACACAGGCTGGTTCTCCTCCCCGCTGGCGCGGGCCCCAAATGCTCTAGGCGGGCCAGCGTCATCGGGAACAGATGGATGGGGGGTGGCAGGCGCCCAGCGCTCGCTCCCGTCGCAATCCGGGCTGGCGCGGGGAAGAGGAGGGAGGAAGGCGGGGGAGGCGGGCCCGCGAGGACGGCAGCGTGCGCGCCTGCCAAGCCTGGCGCGAGCATGTCCCGGGGCAGGTTTGGGGCTGGCACGGGGGGCCGAAAGTCCAAACCCGCAGCGTAGCGCTGGGGCGGCCGCCCTGGGGGTGCCGGTTTGCCTCCGGGCTCAGAAGTAGGGACGCTCCAGATCAGAAGGGTGTTGGAAGAGTACGAGGAGGGCGCGACCCCGGGGCCTGAGCCGCGTTGGGGTTTACAGCCCGGGCGGCAGAAGGCGGCGGGGGAGGCCTGGCGACCCCGGCCCCCGAGGCCCGCCCCTTTAACCCCGAGCTTCCTGGGGACGCGCCCGCTGCGATGGGGTGGGGGCAGGGCTTGTGGGCGGAGCCGGGGTGGGGAGGCTGGGGCCCTCAGTCCCTCTCCGCGCCGCCTGTGGGTGCCCAGGAATTTCAGGACGCTCCCTGAGTCATTCCAGTCAAGTGCCTGGGTGAGGTGGGGTGGGGGGGGGGGTGTGCCAGGAATGGGGAGGCGCTGCGCTGGGGCCAGAAGCGCAGTGGGTCGTGCCAGTTTCTGGAGGCGGGCGACCTCGCCTCTGACCGCAACCCCAGCTACTTAATGATCCCCCTGGCGGAGCGGCGCCTCCATGGACTCGCCAGCCCCTGGGCCGTGGGTTCTTTCAAGAACTAACACCCCCTGCAGCGGCCCGCACTGAGGTCTTCCCAAAAGTTACTTAAAACGGGGGGGATGGGGTGCCTTATGGAATTTTGAGGCCAAGTTCTTAGTATTCAGCCTTTTCTAGTTGGGGTAATAAGGTCAGGCATGGGTGGGGGGCTTGGGTATACCGCCTGCTTTGTGTCGCCTCACCCCACCCCACGCGCCAAGAAAGTTGTTCTCCAAAAGGCCTCCAGGACACGGAGTTACCCGTCCGCCCATCATTGGGCCTGCTCTTTGCCAGGCACTGTTCTAGGTTCCTGGGACGCAGCTGCGAGAAGTGTGAGGGCTCCTCTCACGTGGCGATTGTGCTGTGGCTGCTCCCTACTTTTAGAGTCTAGTGGTCGGTCGTTGCCACCAAAGTGTCTGGGACCCCCTAGTAGTATAGCCAGGGGTTCCCGGGAGCATGGGGGTGGCACCTCCGCGGCCCTGCTGGTGTCCTCGGCTCACCTGGCCGGCCGGGCTGGGGAGGGGCGTGTGCCTGGGCGGGTGGACCCGGGCGCCCGTCGGTGCGCGCGCGCGCCTGTGTGTTTGCGGCTGAAACCCGACACCTCCCGCTGGCTGAGGTCAGGGAGCCGGGAGCGAGCCAGTGGCCCGGGAGTGGGCGGCGTTGCGTTTGGGTGTGTCCTCGGCGGCGGCGGCGGCGACAGCAGCAGGTGTTTCTTGGCCGGGGCCCCGGAAGCTCCACCTCCCCAGCGGGCCCGAGCTGCCGCCGCCGAGCAGCCCCGGGTGAGATAAGCAGTTTAGACAAACACTGGGCGACGGTGGCTCCAGCATGTGTCAGCCGAGGCGGAGCTGCGGGGCCCTGGCATGAAAGGTGAGCGCGCCGCACCGGGCCGGGGGCGCGGGTCCTCCCCTCCCCCCACCGCACTCGCCTCAAGTTCGCGGGTTCCGCGGGGGCGGCCTCCAACGGCTTCGGGGCAACTTCCCCGGAGTGTGCGCAGCGATAAGAGTCGGGAGGGCGGGCAGGCGACCAAAGGCCACCCTCTTCCCCCGCCCGCGGGTCGTAGCTCGGGCGGCCTGGCTGCGGGCGGGGACGCAGGGGCCCGGGCTCAGCGGGGGGCGGGGGGGTCAGTGCGCACGGGCTAGAGGGCTGATAAAGGGGGGGATGGGGCTGGCGGGGTTGTCGCCGAGAGCTGCGGGTGCTCTAGAGCTGGAATGAAAACTTTGCGGCAGCGCGGGAGGGGGCGAAGGGGGTGTCTGGGCGCCCCCGCGGCAGGTGCTGGCGAAGGCCCAGCAGGGCGGGGGCGGGGGGGGCTCTCCCCTGGGGCTGCGCCGGTTGGGGGTTTTGTCTTGCTCCCCTCCCCCTCCCCGACCCTCGTTCCGGGGGAGGTTGGGAGGGCAGGACCGCAGCCTCCCGGGTCTGTGACCCCCACGCCCTGCTTCCCAAGGAAGGGCACGCCCCGGCCTCGGCTTCTCTCCTCCCTCTCCCCCGCCTCCCCTCCCCCCTGCAGAAGATGGCTGCCCCAGCCCGGGAGGTGGGAGAGGGATTGCACATCCGCCGCCCCCCGCCCGCGCTGGCCTTTCCCTCCCCGGCCCTTCCTGCTCCGCCTGGAGGCGCCTCCCCGCCCCCAGCCCTCCGGGGCCCTGCGGCCGCGCTCATGGGCGGCGAGTGGCCCGACCGAGTGGAGCCGATTCAATTATATTGCAGCACCAGAGACACCTCCTCGGCCGCCCGCCCGCCTCTCCAGCAGGCTAATTAAATCCCTTCATGGAGGCGGAGCAGGAGTGGAGCTCACCCTCCCTGCGCCCGCCCACCCCCCAGCTTCCCGCCTCCCCTCCCGGCACCGGGTGGGGGACCAGGGGGCCACTGAGGAATGTGTAGTGGAGACTCGAGGCTCAGGCCTTGGGGAGGAGATTCCCAGATTTGGGGAAGGGATGCCCAGTGGATGGGGGGGGGTGGAGGCTGCGCCCCTTCGACGTGGTGGGCCGGGGGCCTGGCTCCGGTGCCCTTCTGAGTTCGAGGGCAGCGTGCCGGCGGTGGGGAGCACCTGCCGGGTTCTCGCTGGGCGGTGGATGCCAGCCGGAGTTGAGTCGCTTTGGCTCTTAACACTAGCCTTTGTCTGCAAAGTGCGTTTAAAATACCCTAAACTCTTGCTGGCCCCTGCGGTGCCTTATCTGGGGCCTGAGGGGTAGGGGCCCACACAGGTTGGGGTTTGGAAACAAAAAAAGCGGGACCACCAAATGGAAAGAGGGCTCCTTTTGTCAACGGCGCCTGAACAAAAGGCCCAGCCGCGCTCCGGGTGGGAGCGTCCCCGCCTAAGCCGATTTCCAGGAGGCGGCGGCTGGGGGGGGGGGCGGGGGGGACACAAAGGGACAGAGAAGGTCTCGGTGGGGCGCTTTGAAATGTGTCCCCTGGTCGGCCGCCTCGTGCACTCCCCCGGGATTCCGCGCGCCCGCTCCCTAGCAGGGTGGACGGGTGGCGGGGCCCAGGTGAGCAGCCTTCACCGGCCTCGGTGCTGCTGCAGTCCCCTCAGCGTTGCACCCCCCGTGTTTACCGCCGCCTCCGCCAGCAGGGACGGTGGAACCTGAGGCACAGGCAGCGCCTGACTCAGCCGCCGCGCCACAGGTGAGGGCCCAGGGCGCAGGCTCCGGCAGCGGCGTGTGTCATCCGGGCCGCCGGCTGTGCAGGGAGCCGCCCCGCCCAGGTAATAGGGAGACTGGAAGAGGTCCTGGCCTGCGATGGCAGCGCCCTCTGTGCTTCCTAAGAGACTTTCCGAGAGCCTCGTGTTGGCAGCATTCCTGATCTCCTGTGGGCCGGGTGCAGGGATGGCTTTTGTCACTCTGGCAGAAGACACCAAAGCCAGTAGGAGAAGCGGGGGAGCTGGAGCCAGCCACAGTTGTGACGCTCCAGGTTTTCTTTCCTGGAGTCTTGGGGGCGGTGCCGTGCCAGAGCTGAGGAGAGCCAGCCAGGTGGCCTGGAGTCAGCCCCGCCTTGGGAAGGGAGCTGGGGAGGTCCAGGTTCTAGGCGCAGTGAGGCTGCGCTCCAGACAAGGAAGGCGGCAAGGTGTCTGGCCCTGAGCTGTTTGGGGCAGTTTTTAGGACCCTGGAGTGTCCGAGTTCAAAGAGGCTTGTAGATCTCCAAACTAGGTGTCTTCACACTGTTGCTGGCGGGGTCTTCCCAAGCCCAATTAAGCCACCGCCGCTGGGTTCTTGACCCCGGTCCTGGGGGGTGATTTTCAGAGCTCTCCAGGTGATCCTGCTACACAGACTGGGGGCAAACTGAGGCTTGGGGCCAGGCGTGGGGCTGACACCGCTCTCACAGCAGGAAGCCTCCTCCAAAGGCCCCGATGAGCCCTCCCCTCCAGCAGTCACTTCCCTGTCTGGGGGAAGTTCAGGGGCTGCAGATCTGAGTACCTTGTGGTTTCAGAGCAGAAGCCAGGCCTGCCTGTGGGCTTGGCATCTCTGGCCCGAGGAAGCACTAAGTCTGCACGGCACCACTGTGTGGCAGACCTGGGTCCTGCACCTCCAAGCTGGAGACCACCCCCACCAGCCCTGGAGTCCCAAACTCCCCTTGAGCACCCCTGGGGCAGATACCGTCAGGAGCTGGTGCCTCCCACTTTTCTGGAAGAGTGCTGGTAAGCCGGAATCCTGGCTGCTACCTTTTCTCTGCCCCCAGGAACTCGCAGGGGCTTGTGGAGCTGGCTAGCAGGGCCGGTTTTTCCTGGCCCCATCTGAATCCTTGGAATTCCCAGCCTGGGTTAGTCGAAGTCTGAGGATCGAACCCCAGCATCAGGCTGGACTTGGAAGGGAATCGTCTCTGGGTAGCCTGTGAATTGCCTCTTGTGGCTAACAGCAGGGTCCTCTGAAACCACAGGGCTTCCCTCCCTTTCCTGGTGTGCCGGGAGTGCTGTTATTTTAACCTGCAGAGATGCGTGTTCCAGATGACATTTCAGTTTGGTGACTGTGCTGAGGCCTGGCCGGCTGGCTTTAACTCCCTCCCCCCCGCCCCCCACCAAGCCTCAGATCTCAGTGCGGTGTGGGACACCGTGCTGCTGGCTTCACTTCCGCACGCTGGCCTTTCTCCCCCAGCTGAGGCCATAGCCTGGGAGGTGACGTTTCTGAGTGTCCCTGTCAGTGAGAATTTATTGAGCTCCTCCTCTGAACCCAGCCGTGTGCTTGCTGCTGGGAGGTGTACAGACAGATAAAACAGGAGCGTGGCCAGAAGCAGCCCTTTGCACGCCTGCCAAACGCACACTCGGGGGCCTTTTAATCTGGCTTCTGCAGCTCTGATCCCCCACCAGCCTCTTCTCTCATGCCCTCGGCTCCAGCCAGACGAAAGCACAAGCAGCTCTCGACACTCCAGCGTTTGGCCACGTCCCTGTCCTAACATGGGCCGTCCCGGCAGCCTGGGATTCTCCAGTCCGTTCCAAAGCCCACCTGTTCCTGAGGACAGCCCACCTGCTCCTCCGAACCCGATACCCCCACGCCCACCCCCGTGTCTGGAAACAGAAGTTCAGAGGGGAAGTGAGAGCCAGCCCCAGGAGGCTGGGGCCGAGTTCAGGCCTGGAGGAAGGAGCTGCAGATGAGCGTCACTGTGCCCCTGGCGTCACCCACACCTCCAGCGCGTCTGTGGGAAGAAGTGGCTGGGCTGCACTTGAGGCCTTTGTGGGCCGTGTGACTTGGGGGTTTCTAGGGAGGCAGGTGGAGGAAGTGGGGAGCCTCTAGCCCAGTGGTCTCTCCTGGCTGTACTTTTGAATCACCTGGGGAGCTTTAAAAGCAGCAGTGCCCAAGGCCGTTCCTCCAGGCAGGTCAGCCCACCTCTCATGGGGATTGAGGCCTGGGCGTCGATGTTTGAACGCCAGGGTGATTGCCACGTGTAGCGCCAGCTGAGACCCTGGCTTTGTTTTCTTCCACAGTAGCTTCCTAGTCGCCTGGGGGCCAGGCCAGGAGGTTTGCTTGTTTTTTGTGTTTGGTGTTTTTTTTGGAACAGAGTCTTGCTCAGCTGCCCAGGCTGGAGTGCAATGGCACATTCTTGGCTCATTGCAACCTCCACCTCACAGATTGAAGAGATTCTCCAGCCTCAGCCTCCCTGAGTAGCTGGGATTATAGGCTCTCGCCACTACGTCCAGCTAATTTTTTTGTATTTGAGTAGAGACAAGGTTTCATCACGGCTAAGCTGGGCTCAAACTCCTGACCTCAAGTCATCCACCCACCTTGGTCTCCCAAAGTACTGGGATGACAGGCGTGAGCCACTGCGCCCAGCCAGGGTGGGAGCTTTTCAATGCTTGACCTCCCTACTCCAGAATGGCCTTCTCCTGGGGGCAGTCAATGTGGGTAGGAATTCCTTCCCCTGGGCAAGATGAGCTGGTGCTGTTTAAGGAGACCCACCTAGGAAGCCAGAGATCCCCTTGCTTGCCCCGGAATTGGGTGGAGCACCTAGTGACTGAGAGTGGACACCTTCCCCCTGCCCCACCTTGCATGTAGGACCGGGCACCTCTCACCTGGTCGGACACTGGACATCTCTGGTGGAATCCTGATGGTGGTTTTTGCCTGGCCCAGGTGTGCTTGGAGCCGCTCTAGAGGGGCTTTCAAATGCAGATCCCGTTGACATGGGTAGACTTCCTTTTCTGAACCGGTCCTTCCAGCTGGAGGAGTTGGTGTGTCTGAGGAGGTGTGTTCCTGTGGCTTTGGGATGCTGGACGGGCGGTGGGGGTAGGTGCATGTTAATGGTGACGTAGACCCTCCCACCCCCACCCCAGTGTTCTCATCTGTAAGTTGAGGGTGAGGATGAGATGCTGTAATGGCCGCCACACGCCCCTGATGGTAAGTGACAGATGCAGGTGAGGGCTGAAAATGCCTGGAGCCCCTGGGGTGAGCCCCTGGCCAGTGTCAACTGTTCTGTGGTGATCGGCATATCTGAGAGTTCACATCTGCCTCTTGTGTCGCCTGTGCGACCTCAGCACTTGTGTTCTGGGCCTCGGTCCTCTAATCTGTAGAATGGGAAAGATGAGGTCACCTGCGTCCTGAGGCTGTTGAAAGTTAAAGGCTTCTTTACCCAGTGTTCAGTACAGCACTGATGCAGGCTCCGCAAACCTTTGGGCTACTCCTGTTGTTTTTGTTTTAGAGACAGGGTCTTGCTCTGTTGCCCAGGCTGGAATGCAGTGGTGTGATCACGGCTCCCTACAGCCTCAAACTCCTGGGTTCCAGTGAGCCTCCTGCCGCAGCCCCCTGAGAAGTTGGGACCACTGGTATGCGCCACCACACCTGGCTGATTTTTTTAAAATTTTCTTTGTGGAGATAGGGTCTCACTAAGTTGCCCAGGGTGGTCTCGAACTCTTATCTTTGGTGATCCTTCTGTGTCAGTCTCCCAAAGCACTGGAGTTACAGGCGTGAGCCGCTGCATCCAGCTTAGCTTTTACTTATAAGACTCCAGGCTCTGTTCCCCTATCCTCAGCTCACTCCCTCGCTGTGTTGGGGGTGGGGAGGGGGGCTGCAGCCGCTTTTCCCGCCAAGCCTGGAGTTGCTTGTTCTGCCCTGAGCCCGCAGAGCTCTCTGCTGGGTCGGCAACCAGAGGTTCTGTTGTGGAGCCCTGGTGTGCCCTCGGGCTCACACGCACACCGCTGCCTCCTTGGTGGTTCGGAGGAGTCTGGGCCCGGGTGGCGGGAGGTGCTTTAACAAACGTCCCTCCCCCAGCCCTGCCCTTCATGCTCTCGGATGGCGGGTCTGTGGCTGCAGGCAGCAATGAGCGGTATTGATTGCCCGGCTTTTGGTTGAGCAGTATCGATGGTGGACAGGTTAAGCCGTCCCGAAGGAAAATCTATCTGTCAAGCTGAGCACAGGACAGCTTCCGAGTGGGGAAGGGGGTGGGGGGCACAGCCTTAGGGGCCTCTTCTGTGCTAACCTGGAGTCTCTTCTCTTCTGAGTTGGGAGGCAGAGCCTGGGGGTGCCAAATAATACCCCACAGGCCCATGGCGGCCCGGAGGGACGGCGGGCGCCTTTCCATGGTGTGATGTGTGGCCAGATGGCACGCTGGCCAGGTCTTGATCCCACTTAAGGGGTTGTCTCTGGGATTTAGTAACAGATGGGAAAGACTGTATTCCCGTATCCAGAGGTGCCTCGACCGCCCCTGCCTGTGAGGGTCACAGGGTGGGCTGTGTGCCAGGCACAGCGGGGGAATGGTCCCACCCCAGCGCTCTCCTCCTCCCCAGGGAGGGACTCGCTTGCTAGGTAGGGATTATCCCCATTTAGCCGTCAACCGGGGACGAAAGGGGCCCTGGGGATCCATAGCCTGCCTGAAGTCACACAGCTGGTAATTGGTAGAGGAGCAGAAACGCAGGCAGTGAGATTCCCAGTTCAGCCTCCTTATCCAACTCCCGTCCTGTCTCCCTTAGAGCCTGGGGTCACAGGCTGATTCAGAAGGGCCTGTTTAACCAGGGCAGCGGCTGAAGCCTGTCATCCGCAGCCTCTGGGAGGCTCAGGCAGGTGGGTCGATTGAGCTCTGCAGTTCATAACCCTCTCTTTACAAAAAGTTTAAAAAAACAAACTAGCCAGGCAGGGTGGGACAGCCTGTGGTCCCAGCTACTCAGGAAGCTGAGCAGGGAGGATCGCTCGAGTCCCTGGTGCTCGAGGCTGCCATGAGCTGTGATCACACCACTGCACCCCAGCCTGGGTGGCAGAGCAAGACTCCTGTCTCAACAACAACAACAACAAAATTAAACGGAGTCGCCTCACTCAGTCTCAGGATGTGAGTGGATTCTTCCAACTGAATTCCCAGTGTACATATATCTTTGAGTGTATTTTTGTAATGTTTTTGCATTTGACATGTGGTATTTTTTCCATTCACTTAAATACATGAGGATCCACTAGACAGCCGACGCTATACTGGGTGTTGAAGACACAAAGTGGAATGCGGTTAAAGCAAAAATTCTTGGCCAGATGGGCGCATTGGAGAGAATTCGCCTCCCAGAGGCTGCGGATCCTCATGTCTCTGCCGCCCGTCAGGAGGGTGTGGTTCGTCACCCCATAACAACAGATAAGAAAACGGTTTTGGAATTGGCCTTTGTGGAATGCCTGGGCCGGTGCCCCACTCAGCGCTGGGTCTCAGCTGTTGGGAACCCAGTTAGATGTTAAGGTTTCTGGCCTGCTCTGTGCCTGAGTTTGCGGGGGAGTGGAGGTGTGCGCTGAGATCTTGTCTGTTCTAAATCAAGCGTGTCCCGGCTTTTTTGAACACATGGTCTTAACGTTTCACAACTTGTTTCCACGTAAATGTATGTCTTCTAAGACTTTGTAGGACTAAGGCAGTTAATCCATCCCTAGCAGGGATGCCGGACCCCTGGAGCCTGTCTCCTGGGCACAGGGAGGACATTCAGCCAAGCAGCTGGCTTCTAGGCAGCAACTGGTGGGATCCTGTGGAGTGACTCTGAATCCACTAATGGCAGGACCACGTCTGCTGGGTTGCTGGAGCTGGAGTTTCTTCAGCCACAGCCAGCAGAGTGGACTGTGGGATTTCATGTCCTCCGTGTCTTTTGCCACCTGGAGAGGCTGTTGTGTTTGTTTTGCCAGATTACCCTTGAAGAGGGGTGGGGAGGCACTCTTGCCCACTTCTGCTTACCTGCCTAACTCGGGCTCATTCTCCCTCCCCGCCCCGCCCCCCACAATGCTCCCATGGCCTGCAGGACAGGAGACATAGCCTGGCCTTCCTGTCATGGTGCACTCTGGGAGAGCTTTGTTACCAGTCATAGTGGGCGGAGGCTGCCAGCTCCCAACAGCCAGGTGTGGACTTTGCTGGGAAACTTAGAAGTTCCCCACTGGAATTCTGGAGGGGTGTGTACGTGGGCGTGTTGGGAATTACAGAAGCATTTAGACTTAAGCAGTCAGCCATTCGGCAGTTGACGGGATGATTGTGGCCAGAGACAGTGACCAAGTTTGCCCTGTTTGGTGGCTGGGTTGGACGAGGGAGTCCAAGACTCCTGGCACGTGACTGTTCCGGGAGCTTTTCCCCGATGGCCCCATTTCAAAGCCCCATCTTGGCTGTGGGGTCCTTGGTTTTTTCGGGTGAAGCATTTAGCGATATCGGGGCACAGCATGTGGGGCTTTACAGATGGGAGATGAGTCTGAATGAGGAAACACCATTAGAACTTGGAGGGTTCTGGGCCCTTTCTTTTTCATCCTGTATTTCCTCTGCCCAGGTGGGTCATATTGGGGGAGAGGGTGTTAATGCTCATGGGTTGCTATTTGGGGAATCCTGTGCTGTAGGAGTTTGTGAACTGGGTTTGAAGATGCTATCCGTCTTCACACGTATACTCCCACGGGGTTTACAGGTAAGCTCTGTGAACTTTGTTAAACTACATAACATGCAGTAGGTGTATTTTCCTGGGAAAAGGGTCTGATCTGCCACTTTGAACCCTCATGAGAATGGACCTTTTTGCAAAAGCAGATGTAACTGCTTATGACTTGGGCAAGCCCTGGCTTGGTGAGCTCACTTTGATTCAGGCGGGACCCACCTTGGGATTGACACACGCCAGAATTGTGGCCTTCATAGGTGTCCCCTGAAGCTGGGCATGGGAAAGGGTTACACCCTGATGGAGTTAACGTGTTGATAACATCAGAGCTGAGTGTCCCCGCACTGAGGGTTGCTGCTGGAGCTCCAGCAGGGCTGTTAGTTGCTCAGACCTGGGGGTGGTTTCAGAACTGGGGAGACCAGGCTGGTGTTGAGGAAGCTGGCTGGCCTGAGACCATAGGGAGTGGCTGGGGGCAACTCTGGCAACCTGGAGACTTAGGAACAAACTAAGGGACAAGTGCCACTCATGGGATTGGGATTTTTATAGCTTTGGTTTTTCAAGAGAAACTGGATACCTTCATGTTGACTTGACACCTATTTTAAAATGTGGTCCATTGATTCTCATTTAAACAAAATAGCCTGACTTCAGATCCGATAGAAACAGGTTGAAGGGTAAAAGACTTGCCCCTTGACCACTCTTTTATTTGTTTGCTTGTTTTTGAAACAGGGTCTCGCTCTTGACCCAGGCTGAGTGCAGTGGTGAAACCACAACTCGGGGCAGCCTCAACCTCCTGGGCTCAAGCGACCCCCCACCTCGGCCTCCCAGAGTGCTGGGATTATAGGCGTGAGCCACTGTTCACTGACCCTCATCATTTTCACCCTCTCTCCATGGTACTGACAGGAGAATGGAGGCTCGGGTCACGCAGTGCCCTACAAGTCTGCGTGGAGCCGTTGGGCGTGAGTCGGCCTGGGACCACCCCAGGCCCCTCGGATTTTCCAGCTCAGGAACAAGCCCTTTTAGCTCGGCCCCGTAGTGTGTTCCCTCGAGCGCCACAGCTCTCAGCGGAAGTTCAGGCTGGCTGAGTGGGATGTGAGGATCCTGGTGCCCACAGGCGGACACAGAGCGCTTTCTGACTTAAAGGCGTCCATTTCCGCTGGTGTGGGCCTTCCCCCTGCTGGAGGGATGGGACCTTTTCCAGTCACGGCCATCTCCCTGCCTCTGAAGCTGGAGACCCTGGGCCCTTCTTCCAAGGCCACGTGGCTCTTCCTGCCCCTGCCCCGTCTACCCTGGCCCCTGCATTACTCCTTTCAGCACCTGTTGACGCCCAGCTCCTGCACAGCCCAGCTGGGTCCCTGGAGACGAAGGGCCCTGGGCAGGGGGAGTGTCCTCGCTGCCCCGGGTGACCCATAGTCAGGTGTCGTCGGCACTCACTTGGTTTACAGGCAGGACAGGCACTTGCAGGAGACGTTCCTGGGTCCTCTGTCCCTCCCCTTACCTGAGAGGGCTTGTTAAACACTCAGCCTCCTCTACACTGGGGAGCAGGAGAGGGTCCTTGGCTTCATGGGTCCTCGTGAGCAAGTGTCTCCGCATCCTCCTCCCTCTGGCTCTGTCCACCTGAAGGACACTTGACGAGGACACGTGGCCTTGACCTGTATGGGTATAGCACACGGGTGGGTACCCAAACAGGCACCATAGGGTGAGAGCTTCTGCAGGGAGGGGACCCCAAGTGATGCCAGCTGTTTGCAGGCTCTTATCACATTAAAGGGAAGCACCCAGAACCATGGCCAGGACAGCTGGGTCTCTTTCCAGCTCCAATCATGACCTGGGCAGAGGGTATGAATCTCCAGCCACTTTTCACCCCGTGTAGATGGGGATGAGCATCCCACTGTGTGGAATGAGCGGGTGGAGGGCGGCTCCTGGGCCCGGGCACCGCCAGGACCCCTGCCTCCGAGAAGCAGCCCGTGGGGAGAATGCAGCAGGGGACTCCAGGGACCGCCGAGGGCACAGGGTAGCAGAGGGGCTGGGAACCGGCCAGTGTGGGTGAGCCCTGCTCCGTCTCAGCTGAGCCGTGTGGCCCCCGCGGCTGTGTCACTTTGCTGTTTGTGCAGGGTGGGTTTCTGGGGTCTTCTTACATGAAGTAAGGGCACAGGTAGCCGGCACCCTGTAAAAGTCGCCCTCTGATACCCTGGAGTCCCAGCTCTGGACACGGACTCCAGCGTTGACCCAGGGCCCCGCCCTCCCCTTGGTCTAGGCGTGCCCCTTTAGGAGGCCACCTCCCCGCCGAGACCAGGCTGCCGCCCGCATCTGCCAGTCCCACCCTTCTGCCGCCCTCCTCTCCAGCCCTTCATCTGCCCGGCCTGCTTCTCCGCACACGCAGCAGCCGCTTAGGATAATCGCGTCAAATGTTGCCACCATCTGTTGCCTGACTTCCCGTCCCTCGCCTCCATCCGGGAACCTCCGGGACGCGTCTGTGGCCGTGAACCTGTCGTAGCACTGTCAGCTCCTAGGAGGCTGCTGTCTGCTGGCCCCAGGATGCAACCCCAGTGTCCGGCGCCGTCGTGCAGAGCCCCGCTGCTGTCTGAGGAACTGCAGTGTGGCGCCCAACCTGGGAAGCTCCTGCAGGTGACCTGGCCCCACTAGGGACACCCCGGGATTTTACCTGGTCCCTTGAACTGTCCAGTGCCCTTGTGTGAGGGCCTTCTGAGCTCCACACCCCGTGTTTTTCTGCAGAACGTGGCCCACCTTGTGTTCCCAGCATGGCAGTGGGCAGGACTGCAGCTTTGAGGGTGTCTTGGGGCTCGGGCGGAACATGGGGTTCAGGGTGGCTGCTGGAGTCCCTAGGCACTGCTTGGGAGCTGGTTCTTTGCGAGTGGCTCTGTGTGGTTTACTGGGCCCCTGGCGGGCAGTGTCTGGGGGCTCCTGCTGTGGCTCGGTGGGCGTGGCTGAGGCGCTGGTCTACATGGACCAGGCACTGCATTGCTCATTTTCCTCCTGGAGCGGGGTCTCCGGTGGCCGCGCAGGCTGACTCTGCCCACCTCCCTGTGTTTTCCTGGCCCTTCTGGTTCCGAGTCAGGACCCAGGCCACCTGTGAGGGCTGCCTCTTGCCCTAGCCTTGAGCGATGGCCCTGGCTGGTTTCTGGGGCATAGAGCTTGGGAAGCAAGTCCAGTGTGAGGACTCAGGGCAGCCTGCGGGAGGTGCCCTTAGTGGGGAAAAAAAAAAATAAGGCAGAAGCAGGCTTACCCTCATGCATCTGGAGCAAGAAGACCTCCTCCTGGGGTCTCCCGGCCCCCTCCCCTGCCTCCACCCCCAAGAAAAATTGCTTTGTGTGAGTGCACTCAGAACGCGTGAGGGTAGATATGATAATGAATTGATTTTGAAGCCACCCAGGCTCCCGGGTCACATGGTGCGCAGGCAGCCTCAGCCGCCAGGCTCTGTAGCAGGGTGACCCGACCTCCTTAGGGCCACAGAAGCTTTGCCGTTTTTGGGGGAGCAGGGATCACGGGGGCGGGCACTGGTCCCTGAGCTGGGGGACGCCCTTTATTTGTTCACAAACATTTCTTTCTGCGGTAATGAAAAATTACCAACAGGGGTGATTAGAGAATCCAGGTCCAGATTGTGCATGCGGGCCCTGAAAGTGAAGTCCTGCTGGGCCCAGCCCCACGGGGTGTAATTACCCCACGGGGGGCTGTCAGGGGGAAGGGGCGGATTGGTGCTTGAACCGGGACCCAGCAGAAAATTCATCTCAGCTATTAGCTTGTAATTACAGAGCACGGAGGGAGCCGGCCTGAGGTCTGGTGCCGGGGAAGAGCAGGGATGAAAGGAAGCAGTAATTATAGGATCCGCGGGAGGCCGGGAGGGCGGCTGGCACGCTGATTAATAAGCCCTCCACCCTCTCGGGGAGGGGGAGCGAGGGATGGGACACCATTTTTAATGGGATGGAGAGGCCTCCCCCCTCTTTGAAATCCTGCTGTCGTGCGTTTGGACAGCAGGCAGGCCCGTTTGGGGTCTGTTCTGAAGAACCAAGAACAAGCTGGGCTCCCTGGGTCAGCCAGCCGTGCCCCTCTCCACGGGGACTTCGCTTCCTTCTTTTAAATAGCATTGTGCTGCTTCTCACCGTATTAAAAAGCTAGGCAGAGATAGGAGAAAAAGTATTGATTAAAGCGGTGCTTTGTTACAGGGGCGGGGAAGGCAGGGGACCTCGCCCCAAGGGCGGTGGTCTTTGCTTACCCTCCCTGTTGGTGAAATGTGGGGCTGAGGGTTTTGGGGTGCTGTGGCTGCCTGCCTCATTCTGTTTCCTGCCCTCTGGCTTCTGGCAGAAGCCTCTAAGTTCTCAGCTCTGCCAGGCAGACTGTCAAGACCAGGTGGGTTTTTTCTGGAAGGGTTCAGGGAGCAGACAGTTGAGGCTCGTGTGAAAAGGGGTCTGTCCCTTGGATCCTCGGTTTGAGGGTGCCCAGGGCAGAGGGGCTGTTACGGGTATGGATGTGGCAGCTTTTTTTTTCCTGGGGGGTAGGGGGAGCAAAGGTGGCAGCTGACAGTGGCTGGAAGGGGTCTGTCCAGAGTAGCACGTGATGGGAATAAGAGGTTGAGGGTGGGTGGGGGCCTCGCAGATGTGGTCCACCTAGACCCCTGGCTCATTTTCACCTGCTGAGCTGCACATGTCAAGAGAGCTTGTACGGTGTGGAGACAGCCCCCAGCCCCCCGGTACTCATCCATCACAGGCCTTCACACGGTGGAGCTTATTCCCAGCTGTTAGGATAATGAATTTACATGAGCTGATAATGTAGACAAGAATTCAGTCAATGTCCAGGAGCGCAGAAGTTAATAAATACCTTTCTAATGAGGGCAGTGGGTGGTGTGCTCTCCCAGGGCCTCTCTCTCCCCTCTGCCTGGCTGCCCTGGGTCCCCCACGGACACCTTAACACCTGCCCTGGCCTCAGCCAGAGAACACCTGTGTGGGGGGAGGCCCGCAGCTGCCTCCCTGGAGAGGGCTGGGAGCTGTGTGCTGAGGCCTGGGGGGCAGCAGCCTTGAAGTGACCCCACCAGGCCGGTGACGGAGGTGCTGGAGGTGGGTGGGCCCTGGAGGCCTTGTCCATTCGCAGCAGGCCCAAGGGGACCCCTCCAAGGATCTCTGGGTTCCCCAGTGCTCGGCCTCTGGTCCTGGCCTCGAGGGAGCTGCCTCCGCAGTCCCTGCCCCGCCCGCCCAGTGCACACATACTGAGTAGCAGTGCTAATTTTAGATTCCTCTAATGAAGCCGCTCATTTGGAATTCTATTTTAAGTGACCTGACATCAGCAGAGCTGCTTCCCAGGCTCCCAGCTCCTCGGGAGCCTGCAGCTGACACCGGGCAGGGATGCTGCCTGCAGGGGACCCCCAGGGACCCAGGGAGACCGTACCTGGGGCTGGAGGGGGCCTGCAGGGCCCGGGGAGCAGGTATGGGGCTTTGTCAGAGGCTGGGGTAGGGAGGTTGCTGTCAGGATGCCAGCAGGCTGGTGATAGTGACACTGAGGTAGCCTCAGATCTAGGCATGGAGGGAGCCGGCAGGGGGCCTCCCTGGTCACCAGGGAAGGGCTAGGAGCTGTGGGTGAGGGCTGAGGTTCAGACTCCCGCGGGGACACCCCAGTTCCCCCTACTCCTGCCCTGGGGCTGGATAGCCCCATGCTTTTGTTTGCGGTGCCCACTTTGTGCGCTGAGCCGCCATCCCTTTGAACGGCCCCTTTTTAAAAGCCTGGTTCACTGCAGAAGAATTAGAACATACAGAGAGAGAAAAACGATGAAAGTGAAAGAACACAGCGCCTCTTCTTGCCGTCTGAAGACACCGCCAGTAGCCTCAAGGTGTGTGCGCCATTGAGGGTCCGGCCTGGGGTTTGCACCGTGGCCTCTCCTCTGTGCCACTGATGGGGTAGGATGTGTCTCGTGGAAATGTGACCTCCAGGCCTGGTGGCAGGGATTGGTTCGTGGGGGTGGATCTCAGGAAGGGGTTATCACCATCACTTTTGCCATCAAACTCGGATGGTCCAGGAGACGTAACACTTCTTCACGCAAGCCTCACCAGATTGGGGTGTTGAAAAGCCTGAGTGAGCTCTCTTGAGATCTGGGTGTTTAAAAGCCTGGACCTCCCACTCTTGCTCCGTCTCACGCCACCAGCTGTGCTGGCTCCCCTCGCCTTTTGCCATAATGGGAAGCTTCCTGAGGCCTCCCCAGAGGCAGATGCCAGCACTACATTTCCAGTACACCCCGTAGAGCCAGGAGCCAGAATAAGCCTCTTTTTTTCTTTTTTCTTTTTCCTCTCCACGTAGAGGGAAAGCCTTTTTTCTTTATGAATTATGTAGCCCCGGGTATTTCTTTATAGTAGCACAAACAGCCTCGTCCAGCTACCCAACCCATGCCCGTGGCTGGTGGTCACAGCACATCTGCCTGGGTGGCCAGTCAGCCTGTCCTGAAGGCCAGGGGACAGAGATTTAGCATCTGCTCCCAGACCTCCAGGGCGGGTCACCCGGAGGTGAAACGACCGTACATCGCCCCACGTCCCCCTTCCTCTATGGCAGCATGTGGTGCGGGCCACAGGGCACAGCCAGCAACCCAACCCGCACTGGAGATCCACCCCTCCTGCAGCCCTGGAGCGGGTCTGGAGCTGGGCCCTGGCTGGCTTGTCACGCGGGCACTGTGCTGAGGTCATCTCAGCCCTGCTCTGTTCTGGCTCTGGGATCTGAGCCTGCATTTGCCTATCTGGGAAAATGGGCCCAGTCATGCCTTTCTCATAGGGTGCCCAACATACAGTGTGGCTGGCTCTCTGAGGATTGTGGGAAGGGGGGTTGCTGATGGTCTCTGGCATCGCAGGGTCACGTTTTTGGAGACTGGGTGAAGGTGCAGAGTATCTTTGTGCAGATAGTTGCACTTCTTGGCTTCCTGATGGATTGAAGGGGCATCCTTGATGAGTAGAGGGTGTGGAGACGCTGACTGTATCAGTTATCTAGCGTTGTGTAAACCACTCTCTGCAACTCACTGGCTTAACAAAACCTTCATTGTCTCTGTGGGCCAGGAATTGGAGGGTGGCTTAGCTGAGTGGTTCTGGCTCAGGGTCAGTGATGAGCATGTTGGCTGGGGCTGCAGTCTCATCAGAAGGCCAGCCTGGGGCTGGAGGATCCATTCCCGAGGCGGCTTCTCACATGGCTGTTGGCTGGAGGCCTTGGCTCCTTGAAATGTGGGTTTCTCCGAGACACCCACATTTCAGCGTCCTCATGACATGGCGGCTGAGCCCCTCCACTGGAGTGACCCAGGAGGGCCAGGAGAGAGCTCCAGTGTCTCTGGCGATCTTGCCTTGGCAGCTGCAGACTGTCACTTCCACTGTACTCTGTTCATCAGAAATGAGTTATGTAGTCTGGCCCACACTTGGGAAAGGGAATTAGTGTCTACCTCCTGAAAGGATGATGGATGAAAACTTTCTAGATGTTGTTTTCATTTTTTTAGTGACAGAGTTGTGTTGCCCAGGCTAGAGTATAGTGATATGATCATAGCCCATTGTAGCTCCATCTCCTGGGCTCAAATAATCTCCCAAACACCTGGGACTGTAGGCATGCACCTGTAGTTGCAGGGTAATTTATAGAGACAGGGTCTGTCTGTGTTGCCCAGGCAGGTTTTGAACTCCTGGCCTCACAGAGTCCTCCCACTTCACCTTCCTACTTAGCTGGATTATAGGTGTGAGGCCCCATGCCCAGGATGAATGTTTTTAACCATTACAGTCCAGTCTATCTTAGCTGTGTGTGTGTGTGTGTTTGTGTGTATGCATGTGCATGTGACCGTTCATGCCTTCTGGTCACTTGCCCTGGCTGGGCCATGGAGTGGACAGGTGCTGGTGGTGAGCAGTGGGGGCCCAGGAAGCCGGGTTCCAGTCCTGGACGTCCTGCTCAGCTAACTGACCTTGGACCAAGCTTAGGGCATCTCCTGGCCTCAGTTTCCCCATCTGCACTCAAGGCCTCCTGGGCTTGGGCGCTGACTGTGAGGGGTGGGACACAGGCTGGGATGGTGGGTGACAGCACAGCTGCCGTGGGCTCTCCCGGGCTCATGGTGAGGCTGTCTTGGGAGGTCCCCCACTGGTCTGTGACTTTTGAGAGCTGCTGCAGTTTCCCTGGAGGGTGGTCTCTGCGGTCCCCGCAGCCCTGCTCCTGTCTTCCAGACAGCCCTCCTCTCTCCGCCCTCCTCAGCGCCTCACTGGGACCACCAGGACCTGGTTGGTTGATGTCCTCCTGGGTCCCCGTGAGGGTGGGGCTTGGTCCTGTGCCATTTGGTCTTTCTAGACATTCCCTCATAAACACCCTGCAGCCTCCTGCATGTGGAGCTGAGGGTGCTTTGGTGACAGGTGGGACCTGGAGGTCCTCTGGACTGGCCCTTGGCAGCCCCCGTATGGGCCATGTCCTCCAGTGTCCCCTGCAGGCAGCAGGACGATAGCTCTGGTCTCCTCCACCCCCCGGTATCCTGTGGGTCACCTTTCCCCAGCCACCACCCTTTTAGGGTCATGGGCTGGCCCTCTGCGGGAGGTGTGCGGGCTCATGGGCCCAGGGCAGGGGGCTCTTGGGCAGGGTGCCCACCAGCTGGATGCCCTGTGCCCTCCTCGTTGCGGCTCCAGCCCCCAGGTGGGGTGGGCAGCACAGACCCAGGGTGTGGGTGCCATTTGCTGGGACATCTGCATGCCCTTGGCTGGACCCCCTGCCTGCTGGGACTGGCGTCTGTCATCACTGGAGCACTGTCTGGTAAAGGCCCTGGGGCGCCCCACAGGCTCTGAAGTCCCTTGCGTTAGTTATCCCATTACGCTCGGGGGGTGACCTCATGAGGTCGGCTTTGCTGTGCTGTTACCCCGTTAGTTAGATGAAGAGACTGGCACCCTGAGGAGTGAAGTAACTCGCCCAGGGCTGTTCAGCCGGAAGCAGCAGACAGATGCGTTTCCTTCCCTCCATCTCTGTGCACAGGGAGAGGCGCTGACAGCAGCCCACTGCGGGGGACAGGCGGAGCCCAGGCCAGCTTCGGGGGCAGTGCAGCCGGCGGCGTGTAGCAAAGAGCAGCTGGCGGGGGCCAGGCTGGCTGAGGAAGGGCTCTTGTTGCCAGCCGGTGTTTTCCAGAAGTCAGGCTGCTGGGCAGAGGCCCTTGCTCTCCTGCGTGGTTGGGTGTCTGTGCCAGGTTGAAGTGGCCTTGGAGACGCAGTTCGGGATGTACAGGTCCCCCCTCCACCTCTGGCCCCTCCAGAAAGAGCCGAGGAAGGCCGGGCTAGGGTTAGCCCTCCGGCCCGGTGGGGCCCGCTGCTGGAGGGCATGGCCGCGCCGCCTCGTGACTGCTGGCAGCTAGGCAGGCGCGGGGCTCTCAGGGTCCTTTGTTCCTGAGGTGTGAGCTCGCTCCCGCCTCGCTGACGTCTCACTGGCAGACCCATTGGCAGTCAGTGTCCCCGGCCTCCCCCCCCCAGAGCCCCCAAAGAGTTATTTTCCCCTGCAGCCCCTCTGTCAGGAGAGGGGGGACTTGGCTCCCTGAACACACTCCCAGGGAGTGTGCACGTGGCCTTTGGTGGAAAGTCCTGGGGTTAGCAGGTGGACAAAGGAGGCCTCCAGGGGTCCTCCGCACACTGCACCCAGCCTGCAGCCCATGCGAACAGGTTCCAGTCAGACTTGTCAATGCGCCTTAGAATCTGGAAGACCTGAGGTGGGCCCTGGAGGCCAGGGCAGCCCCTTGGGGGTGGGCCCACAGCCCAGGGAGGAAGCCTGGGGGCCCCCTGGCCCTCGCCCTGTAGGAAGCGCGCAGTCTGCCCCTCTTGTGTTGCATGTCCCCCCCACCATGATCTCTGAGATGCCAGCCCCACTGTGTGTGGTCCCAGCGCCCCTCCCCTGAGATGCATCCACAAGGAGGGAGCCGGGACTCGGCCTGTGGGCGATGTGGGGGTGGGGGCATCTCTGGGGAGGGAAAGGATGTTGCTGGAAAACATTTTGACCAGGTTGGACTTTTATTGATTGTACACACAGGGTGGGAGGACTGAGGGCATGTTTGGAGGTGGCCATACCCTTCCCCTAGCGGTGTTGATGTTACCCGGATGGCTGTACCTGGGCTCAGACCTCTTCCTGCTGCTGCTGTGGCTGCCACCACCCCCCCAGGAGGGCCCGGTCAGCCGTCGCTGGGCCAGGTCGGCCTGAACTTGGCCCGGGAGGAAAGGGAGGGTTTCACGCTGGACGGCAGTTTGGATTTGTTGTTTTCCGCCTCTCACAGCAGACTCTGTGCCCAGCACGGGGCCACAGTAGGGTCTCTCGGGCGGCTGTGTTCTTCCCCAGCGCTCCTCGTCAGCTTGCGTGTGTGGCCCGACCTCTGGGACCCGTCTCAGACAGAGACGCACAGGATCCCTGGGTGTCGGGGAGGCCAGGGGTCTGTGCTGAGTGCCCGTGTGGACTGGGCCAAGCTGGGGCCTCGGTTTCCTTTTCTGTAAGGTGGGGCAGCGCTGGCGCCAGCCTCCCGAGGGCACTGCCACGCATGCCTGGCACTGTGTACGTGTTGCGTCAGTGGCCACAGCAGTTTTCTTGGTTCCCGCCGTCCCTGGGCCTTCTGCCAGTGCTTCTATCCCGAGGATGCGGCCGAACGCCCCCGCACCCTGGGCCCCAGTCTCCTTCACACGCTTTGATGGCTGGGGATCTGTTGGCTGATGTGTGGGATCCTCCACGGCCTGCCCAGCCCATTCTGCCCTGGAGAGGTAGAGGGCAGTGCTGGCCCGAGCCATTCGGAATCTGGGGTCCTGGGGGCCCCTTGGGTCTGTGCCAGGCCCCAGCTGGACTCTGGGGACGGGGTCTGTTCTCTCTGCAGCACTGGCTCTGTCTGCTCTTGCTTGGCCTTCTGGAGCCCCCGGGGCCACTCCTGCTCCCTGCATGCTGCTGCTGACCCCGGCCCCCCCACCGGCCCTGCCGACCCTGCTCTGGTGCTGGGCGCTCCTGCTCTCTGGGTGACCTCTGGTTCTTCTTTTCCTGTTTCAGGCATGAGCCATGAGCCCAAGTCCCCTTCGCTAGGGATGCTTTCCACCGCGACCAGGACCACCGCCACCGTCAACCCCCTCACCCCCTCGCCGCTCAATGGCGCCCTGGTGCCCAGCGGCAGCCCCGCCACCAGCAGCGCGCTGTCGGCCCAGGCCGCGCCGTCCTCCAGCTTTGCCGCCGCGCTGCGCAAGCTCGCCAAACAGGCGGAGGAGCCCAGAGGTAAGGGGGCCCGCCAGGCTGTGCGTGGGGGGAGCGGCGGCTCCCGAGGCCGGGACTCGGCCTCCCGCACACTGTGCATGTGCACGCTCACAGCAAGTCTCATTTTCCCACGCCGTGCGCTCCGCGTGGAGCAGGCAGCGCTGTCGGAGCTGCAGACCTTGGGCCCGCCCGCCCGCCCACCCCAGCACCTCCGCTGCGCCTCTGTGCTTCCTGTCTCTCCGGCCTCTGTCCTTCCTCGGCCCCCCGAGCCATTGCAGGGGTTCCCGGCCGTAGTGAGGTGTTCCTGCCAGCCCTGCGGCTCAGTCAGGAGGAGGGTGGGACCAGGGGAGCCCCAAGAGGCTCCAGAGGGAGAGCTGCTCCCCGAGTGGCCCCTTGCTCAGGCTTCAACACCCCTTCCAGACGTGGCAGAGGACATGGTGTCCCTGGAAACACACTGGTTTGGAGCGGGGTCTCTGGCACAGCGAACCCTACCACTGTTTAACTCCAGGGGGCGCTGATGAGGGCCTCTGGGGGTCCTGAGCCTTGGCTCCTGGTATCACCAGGGCGTGGGACGTGCTGTGTGTCTTGGGAAAGTGCTGACCCTCTGAGCTCCATTTATTTGGTCCGAGCAGTGAAGCTCTAGAGAGGCCCCCTTTGGTTCTGACTTTGAGGGGCTTTTTGGGGCCCGTGATCACCGTTGGCTGCCTGTGCCCCGGTTGCTACTGGCATGAATGGTAGGGGCTATGGGGGTCCTTGGCGCTGTGGATTCTGGCCAGGCCTCGGACACACTCTGGCCTCGCTGCTCATGGGCAGGGGGCTGAGGAAGCAAGGACCCCAGTGGCTCTGCCTGTCATCTGCTTCATTCCCCTCAAAGGCCCAAAGGTTAGGATCCCGGGTTCCAGGGCCCTCCTCGGCAGCCAGAGAGCAGCATGTGCGGGAGTGGTGTCTGTCTTTACATGCTGGGGTTCCAGCTTGGCAGAGGGGATGCTTGCCCTGACTAGGGCAGGCTGGGGGTCTCCTCCTTTCTGAATGTCTCCTTCCCAGGTCCTTTCTGCCTCTGCTCATTGGAGATGAGGGAGTTGCAAGAGGACAAACCTGGCACTGAAGGGTGGGGGCACTGGCCCAGAAGGGGGGGGGGGCCAGGTGGGGTCTGGGTTCTCTACCACCAGGGGGCACCCCCTTGCCTCCTGGCTCCTCCTGCTGAACCAGGCACAGCTGGAACCACCAGAAAAGCCTCCAGGCCTTGGGCAGGGGGCTCCCTGGCCATGCGTGAGCATCCGGGCGGCCCGGGCCACACCTGTGTCAAGAGGCTGGGCAGCTGCAGGCAGATGACTCGGGGGAAGCAGGTGCCCTGCCTGGTGCCCCCTGGCATCCTGGGCTCTCTGGGGTGGTGAATGAGGCAGCTGAGGATACACCCCGGGAGGAAGTTGAGCTTGGAGTTGAGGCTAGGGCTCTCCTGAGAGGGGCGGAGAGAAGGGAGGGCGGCTCTGGCCCAGCTCCTCCCGCTGTGGTTGTCTTTTTTTCTCAGCGTTTGGGGGCAGGAGAACCAGGGCTGGCACGGGATGTCCGAGGCCACAGGTGACACGTGGCCGGCGCTGATGCTGCTGGGTCTGGGTTACTCCTGCATCCTGGCTTCCGCCAGCAGCTGCATCCACTTTGGGGCCTCTGGGCTCCACCCTGGGTAACGCTGCAGGGGACGAGGTCAGGAAAGGGCAGGTTTCCCTGCCTGCCAAGGAGCGTGATGGAGAGGTGTTGGGACCCCGCTTCGGCCAGCAGGCGGCCTGAGTGCCAGAGGTCGCTGGTCCCCACTGGCCGGGAACAAAGTGCGCTGCTGGGTGCCCATGGCAGGAGGCCAGACACCGTGGCCTCGGGGCCCTTCCGCTCCTAGCTGTGACTTGGGCACTGGGAAAAGGCTCTGGGAAGGATCCTCCAGGAAAGATGCCCCCCAGGATGGATGCCTGGCACTGGGTGGCAGAGGGTCTCGGGAGGGCAGGCGAGCAGTGCTGCCGCCAGGTCACTCACGCAGGTCACCTCCTATTGAACTGGGAAAGCTGAGGTGTGTGGGGCTCGGGGTCTGCGGACAGGGAGCAGTGTTTGCGGCTGCGTGCTTGGCGCCCCACTCCGCCTTGATGAGTCTCCATCTGGTCAACCTCTGTCAGGCCTTGGTCTGGATGAGGAGGGACTGAGTTACTCCTCCTCGTGACCTCAGCCACTTAGTGCACCTGGTCCCCATTCTCATGGAGTCGCCCCGACTCTGACCTCACCTTACCCTGTCTGTGGAATGGGCTGGCAGCCCTCCCGTGCCCCTCATGCAGGTGTGAAGGCCGAGGTTCAGAGGTCAAGTTGCAAGACTGTGGCCACCGCGGGTAAGGTCATGCCCGTGTCCTGCTGCTACTTGGCCTTTCTGGGTGGGCTGGGACAGCTGCCTGTAGGAGGACAGTTCTCAGCAGGTGGTCCCAGTGGTCCCTGCTGGAGAGGAAACCGCCCTCAACCCTAGCAACACTGCTGTGGTGCAGGGAGCTGGCGTTGGGCGCACCAGAGTCTCTGCCTGGCCGTCAGTGCGCTGACTCTGCCTTCCTGGGGGTTGTGGAATCCTGGGTGACAACGGGGATGTGTGGAGCCTGCTCCCTCTGTGCCCAGCTCCCTGTGACACCTGTGGCACCTGTGGCACCTCTCCACCTGCACCAGAGGGCAGCAGGGAGAACCCTTAGTGGACTTGGCAGTGGGAGGGGTCTGGACTTTTTATTTAAAATCTTTTTAGTTATAATTCACATGCCATAAAATCCACTCTGTAGAAGTGCGTGATTCGGTGATTTTTGTGCACGGTTGTGCAACCGTCAGCTCTCTTAATTCTAGAACATTCGGGTCACCCTTGAGAGGAGAACCCCAGCTGCATTTACCAGCAGCCCCCACGCCCTCCCCCAGCCCCTGGCGGCTGGTCTTTCTGCCTCTATAGATGGGTCTGTTCTGGACGTTTGGTACACATGGGCTGCCAAGGTGTGTGTCTGGGCTCCTCTGAGTGTGACATGTCCTGGTCCCTGTGGGTCATCTGCAGCATGACAGCCCTTACCGCCTCTCCTGGCTGGACAACCCAGGCCGGGGGAAGCTGGGTGGAGCCGAGAACCTGAAGCTGCCTTTCTGCTCCATCCTGGGGGTGGACCAGCAAGGGCCTCCCCATGTTCATCACGGCAGTGGCTGTGTATTGTGCGCCTGCTGTGCACCTGGCGGTCTTGCTGTGATGCTCACACAACCTTTGCCTCTGGTGGACGAGAACTGAGCCTCCGGCATGCCCGGGTCCCACATTGTAAGTGGTGTGGGGAATTCCAACCTCCAACTCATGCCTGAAACTCCATAGCCTCCTCCCCGCCATTGCAGAAAGGGAGCCTGGGCCTCTGTGAAAGCCATGCCTTCCAGGGAGCTGAGTCCCTCTGGTGTCTGCCAGGTGCTGGAGAGAGCACCAAGCCCCTGCAGGCTAGCAGCTGAGCTGGTGAGCTCACAGGGCCACTTCCTGGCGATGGCCCGTCCTGGGCAGAGGGGGCAGGATAGAAGCAGAGCAGCGCACAGAGCTGCAGGGGGAGTTGGCAGAGCTGGTGGCACCCAGGGAACCGCAGAGGCTGTGTTGCCCCATGCGGCCCCTCCTCGGGGGAACCCTCAGCGTGCGCCCGATTTCTGAAAGTGCCTCTCGTTTTTCACCATCTCACCGCGATTGCCTCTGCTTCTCTCCTCGCATCGTGTCTCAAGGGTGCAGTTTAAAAATTCAATTCAGACGAAGCCGTGGTGTGCGCCGCCCGGGAGAAAGGTTGGGAAAGAGAGGAAGAGGAGGCCCACTGCTGGGATTTATTTTTCTGGCGCAGGGCGAGACGCCCATCCCCAGGGCCAGCCTGACTCTTCCACCTACTCCATCCCGAGGCTGAGGCTCCTGGGGTGAGTGAGGGCAGACCCCTGGGAATGGCTGATGCACACCTGACACCTTCCTTCCTTGCTGTGTGATCCAGGCAGGCTGTTTCATGTCTCTGAGCTTCCGGTTTTTCTTGGGTGAGGAGCAGGTCTCTACCTCATGAATCGTGGGGACTGAGTGGGAATGTAGTCAGCCGGGGGCAGTGAGCGGTGTGAGGGTAAATGCAGCCCCCACCCTAGCTCCTGCCCCACCTTCCTTTCCTGTGCCTCCTTTCACCTTCCCTATTATTCTTGCCACGCCCTCCTCCTCCACACCCTGCCCCGGCGACCCTCCTCTGCCCCGGGAAGGCGCGTGCTTCCGGGTGGGGTTGGAAGGTGTGTGTCCGCCAAGGCTTCCCTCCATCGATGGCCCTGGGCGGTGTCTGCAGTGGTGTGGGGTGTGGGCAGGGCCCGGTGGCTGCCTGTTGCCTTTTCGGTTGGAAGTGCGTCTGGGAGTCCCAAGGCCCACACAGCGAGTTCTAAAAGGAGGCTTGGGCTGCAGGTTTGGGTGTGAGCCCGAGCTGATCCTGGGTTGCACCCCTGGCTCCTTCCCAGCAACCGGCCAGGTTTCCAGTCTAAGCCCGGGCATCCCTGACCCTGTTCTGCCCCGGTGCCTCTTGGTCTTTTCGTTCCTTCCACATTGCCGCAGCCACCAAAGGGATGTCCCTGGGGCAGCCTGGCCCTCCCCGCCTCCCCACCCCACGCTGCTGGGACACCTTCCGCCGTAGCCCAGGCTCTTCGGGTGCAAGCAGGGCCCTCTCCTCTCCTGGGATGACGTCCTGGCCACTGCTTCCCTCCGTGCCTCGCCCACCAGGACCTCTTCTCACAGAGACCCGACCACCCCCATAGGCATCTGAAACCCCAGCCTAGGAGTCCCAAGACTGTGGAGGGAGGCCCTCTGTTCCATCCCCTGCCCTTGACAGCATTGGACCCCCTCTGAGCCTCCCGGGCACCAGGCCTAGCCTGCCTTGCCGGAGTTTCGGGATCCCACATCATCCCTTATCCATGGAGGTGCTTGTTGTCCTGAGGGTGCCCCAGGAATGCTTGTGCCTGGAGCCAGACCTTGTGCCCCAAGCCCCTAGCCCCACACCCTGAAGGCAGCCCTGAGCCAGACGGGGGTCTGCCAGCTGTCGGGCATGCCCCGGAACTGTCCAGGCTGGGGGCCGCCTGGTGGCTCTGGCCCTGCAGAGGACAGGGCTTGGAGCCCCCTCCGCCGCCCCCACCGGCGTGCGATGAAGCCAAGGCTGCTGCCAGGCGCCCTCGCAAGCTGTGTGGCATCTGCTTGCCGTGCGCAGCAGGCAGCAGCCTCCCTCAGGGTTGCAGCGCCTGTCTGCCAGGGCAGCGGGGCGCGGAGGTGTGGGGAGCCTCGAGTGTCCTCAGCTGCTCCGGGAGGCAGGCACAGGCAGCACCTGGGGCCGGCCACCTCTCCCTGGCACACCGTGAGGGGTGAGAATGCTGCGGGCCTTTGCTCTGGAACAGAGTGGTGCCGCAGCCTTCCCAGCTGGGCTGGGAGAGCCGCTCCTCGGTTCCCAGCAGGTGGTCCTGGCTGGAGAGGACGCCCCAGCTCGCCTCTAGTGCCACCTGTGGTGCGCGGAGCTGGGGTTGGGCACACAAAAGGCTGCGCTTGTTCCCACTCCTCCTTGTCACCAGCCTAGTGCTGGGACTCACAGCTTTCCTGCCACACTGCTCCCTTCACTCCAGCCGGGGGCTTGTGGTGCCCGCCCTGGGCCACGGGGACAGGGTTGAGGGGTGGCGGTGGTGGTGGAGCTGGAACCGCTCTCTCGGCATCGAGGCCCTAGGGACCTGGCGGTGTCTGCTGGTGGCCTGCTTCATCTTGTTGCTGGCTTTGCAGGCAGGAAGGGCAGCAGATGTGGTGACTTTTTTGTCCCTGGTGCCACCTGAAACCCAGCTCTGGCCCGAGTGAGCAGGGAGCGTGGAGCTTTCCCGTGAGCTGCTGTGGGAGCAATTCCGCCGTGGAGCCAGCCTAGGCGGGGGAGAGGCTCCCTTTTCTGCCACTGTCTCGGAAATCTGCCTCTCAAAACAGTAAAACAAACACGGAGGAAGGATCCCGCCCGGCAGGCGGGCCTCGCGTGGGTGGCAGTCTCGGCAGCAGCTCTGCAGGCGTCTGGAGCCCGTTTGTCCCCAGTCTGTCCCCAGCACAGGTGTGAGTGCCTCGGCGTCCTGATGCTGCCCCTGCGTGTCCTGGCTGGGGCTGGTGGGCAGGGGAGTCCAGAGCCAGGGGAGCAAGGCCCGTGGAGAAGACCTCGCCACCTATCCTGGCCCCTTCTCTGCAGAGCACAGAGGGGTGCGTGGGTGGGCGGCGGGGCCCAGGACTTGGCGTGTCAGCCGACGGGCCTGTCCTGGGATGACAGGCGAGGCCTCCCCAGCCACTCCACCCCGTCTTCCTCCTCACCCTAACACCCCACCTCCCTCGGGGTTCCCTTCTCAGCTCCTTTGGCCCCACATGGACTCTTCCAGCCCCATGCAGCTCCCAGGGGCCAGCATCTCACCTCACACTGTTCAGCAAATAATCGGCCCCAGGAAAATACATTTCAAACCAGGAACCCACACCTCCCATAGAAACTCACACACGTCTCATAGAAACCCACACCTCCTGTTGTCAGTTTGGATTTGATGACTCTGGCACAGGATGGCAGGGTGGGCACAGGAGCCCGCCGCTGGCCAACCGCCCCCCACCCTTTGTGGCTGTGAGGTGGGGCCTTGTGGGTGGATGCAGCCTGCAGGTCGGGAGACCCTCATCCTAGGAGCGTTGTAGGGTGGCCACTGCTCCTGCATCTGGCCGTTTCTCCTTAAAATGCAGGGGTCGCGGCTGTGACTTCAGCCCTGCACTTGCGGGGTGCCTGCTGTCCTGTGTGCCAGGGCGTCAGTGATGCCAGAAGGCTTCCCCAGCTGCTCTGGTCTCCTGTTCGACGAGGGCTCCATCTCTTGCACCTGGATGATTCCCTGCGGGCAGGGGGCTGACTGGCTCTTTCCTTTGGGGTCTACTGGGTAGATTTCAAGGAAGGCGGCTGGGGTGACTCAGCCCCTGTCCCACTCACCCATGCACTGGCTGGCAGCTTCCTGTGGCTCCCATGGACCCGATGGGCCTCCTCCAGCCGGGCTCCTTTCCATGTCCGCGTCACCACGAGTCCGCCAGGGCCAGGTTCCCAGGTTACGGATGGAAACAAGTCAGTAGGCCAGGGTAGAGAGTGAAGGAGGAGCCCTGAGAGGCGCAGGTTCTGTGAGCCTACCCCTCCCTCCTGCTGGCAGCCTCTGCCCAGAGGCTGCTTAAAGGTTGAGCTGGGGGCTGAGCATGGTGCTGCATGCCTGTAGTCCCAGATTCTCGGAGGCTGAGGTGGGAGGATCACTTGAGCCCTGGAGGTCGAGGCTGCAGTGAATCACGATCACACCACTGCATTCCAGCCTGGGTGACAGAGAGAGATCCTGCCTCTAAAAATATTTTTTAATTTAAAAAAAAAAAATTAGGTCTGGCACAGTGGCTCATGCCTGTAATCCCAGCACTTTGGGAGGCTGAGGTGAGTGGATCACAAGGTCAGGAGTTTGAGACCATCCTGGCCAACACTGAAAACCCGTCTCTAATAAAAATACAAAAATTGGCTGGGTGTGGTGGCACGTGCCTTAATCCCAGCTATTGGGGAGGCCGAGGCAGGAGAATCACTTGAATTGGGAGGTGGAGGTTGCAGTGAGCCGAGATCAAGCCACTGCACTCCAGCCTGGGGACAGAACAGACGACAGGAGGGAAGAGCCCCCAGGTGAGCGGACACACAGGATCCCCTGGGCTCCGTCCCTGGCCGGCACCTGCCCCCACATGGTTGAAAGCAGGAGGCAAAGTGCAGCTGGGGACCCTCCTACGGGGCTGAGACGGAGGTCTGTCGCTCACCCATCTGTTCAAGCTGCCCCTCACTGTGTCTCCATTGGTAGCATGCGGTGGGCACGGGCTATGGACACCTGAGCCATCCCCTGGGGTTCTGGCCCTGCTTAGCTTTGGCAGCCCTGGCCACGAGAGTGGGCATCTCAGGGAGACGTTTCAGGGACCCTCTTTAGGGAAGCGCGTCCGTCAGTCGCCATTGGTTCTCTCTGTCACTCCCCTGATGAGTTACAGCGTGGCCGGGCTCTGGGTGGGTAGGGGCTGAGGGCTGAGCAGGACGGCGGCCGGGGAGTCTACCCCTCCAAGTGTTCCACCCTCCCCTTTCCTTCCATGCTCTATGCTGGCCTGGCCATGGCCTGTGGCTTTGGGGCCTGGCCGTGACGAGGTCCCGCCCACCTCCATCTCCAGTACGCCGAGGCCTGGCCTCCAGCTGCCTCTTAAAGGCTGACGACTCTGCAGGGGGTGCCATGGTTTTGGGCTGGTGGGGTGGCCGAGCCTGGGTGGCTGACAGGTGCTGCTGTGGCGCTCCAGTCCCATTTTCACCGTTGAGCCACTCCCCGGCTGACTGGGGTCTCAGCTGTTAATTACATCTGCCCGTGGGCCTTGGCGCTAATCTTCGAGGTCGTACAGCAGAGGTGACACGGACGCGAGCTGCCTCTTGTCATCCCCAGTCCAGATCCGTTTCATTGACTCACTCCTGGCTGAATACCACCAGTTAATTAGAGCAATCACAGACCTTCCTGCTCCAGCCACGCGGTGAGAATGAGGGTTTGAGGGCTGGGCGCCAGCCTCGCTAATGGGCCTGGTGTTGTGGGGGCATCGATCGAGGCCGAGCTGGCTGCTGAGCAGCACCCCCAGCAGGGAATAGGCCGCTGAGTGTCGATGGCCTCCCTGTCCCCAGGTGAGTCCCTGCCCCAGAGAGGCTCCCCTCCCTGCCCCTGCATCTCCCTCCCTCACCCACTGGTGCTCAGAAATGAGGCTCAGAGACTCTGGAGTGGCCACCGTCTTGGTCGTGGTGAGGGGTCTCTCTGGGAGGTGGGCTTCAGAGGGGTGGAGCAAGCGGAGCCTGGGGTCAGGCAGCTCTCGGTCTCTGTGTACCCTCATACGCCAGGGGTTGCAAGGTTCTCCCCGTGTTCCCTGGGGCTTGGCACATGGGGCTCAGAAGCTCCTGCTCCCAGCTCCCCGCTCTGTCTGTCCGGTCCCCAGGGAGGACCCAGAGCACACTTGGCTGTTGGTCCCAACTTTTCCCCTGGGCAGCAGGAGCTCAGGTCACGATCTGTCAGCAGCATCTGCCTCGATGGGTGGCGACTCTTGGTGTGTTTCTTTGCTTTCTCAGCTCCAGAGCACAAATGTCCACATTTTTCCCACTCACAGCTGCTGGAATCTCGACAGGAGCACCCTGGGTTTGGGCCAGGTGCAAAGGATGGCTTCCTAGGGGCCCAAGGCCAGGCGTGAGCATTACGGAGAGTGAGGGGGCAGGCGCGGTCACTCACGCCTGGAAGCCCAGCACTGTGGACCACCGACGTGGGAGGATCAGTTGAGTCCAGAAGTTTGAGACCAGCCTGAGCACCATAGCGAGACTCTGTCTCTATCAAAAAAAAAAAAAAAAAAAAACTAGCTGGACCTGGTGGCACATGCCTTTAGTCCCAACTCAGGAGGCTGAGGTGGTAGGATCCCTTGAACCCAGGAGGCTGAGGTTGCACTGAGCCCTGATCGCACCATTTTACTCCAGCCCAGTCTGGGCAACAGAGTAAGATACTGTCACCTAAAAAAACAGGGCTGGGCACAGTACCGTTCACAGTGGCCACAAGGTGGGGCCCAGCTTGTGTGCCACCTGCTGAGGGGTGGAAGAGCAAGGAGCCGGTAAACTGAGGCACTGTGTGGACTGTCACTCAGCCACAGGAAGGAGAGAGAGTCTCTTAGGTGCTGCGCTGTGGATGAGCCGTGAAAACTCAGCTCCGGTGACAGAAGCCCGGCAAGAAGGGCCACATGGCATGGGGTTCCCTTGATGGGAAGTGTCCGGAACAGGCCCCTCCGTAGAGACAGAAAGCTGACGCTTGTGGGGGCTGAGGGAGAGGGGAGTGGCTGCTTGTGGGTAGAGGTTCCTTTTGGGGTGAGGAAATGCTCTAAAACGGACTGTGGTGAAGGTTGCGCGACTCCGAACGTGCTGGAACCGTGGGACCCTGCGCTCGATGGGAGAGTTCCACGGGGTAGTAGAATCGTAGTGCAGTAAAACTGTCACAGCTGGAACCGAAGAGCCGTGGAAGTTCCATGCCAGTTTTTTTTTTTAAGACAAAGATCCTTTCCTTAGTTTTTTTTCCCCAAAATTTAAAGTGAACTTACTCTATCTAAATACATGCAGAAAAGCACATACCCGCCAGCGTCTGCAGCGAACCCACACATGAGGAGGGCTGAGGCCTGTTCTTCCTCACCCTCTGCCCCTGAGGTGAGGGGCGTGGAGCCCTGCCGTGCCGCCTGAGTGGGTCCAGTAGCCCGCTGGGCACAGTGCCCAGTCCCAGGGGCTGGCCCAGCCGACTTGGGGTGGTGGAGTTCTAAGGGTGTGAGCAGTCGCTGCTGGTCCATCTGGGGGTCTGGGGGTGGGTCACACGTCAGGGCCAGCAGCTGTCAGCCTCACTCCCCACCTGGGCCAGGTCCCGGTGGGTGGGAGCGTGACGAAGCGGGGAGCCTTGGCTTGGGCAGTTCAGGGGTTGCTGGGCACAGTGTGAATGTGGCTCGGCTGCTCTGGAGCGTGGCTGATCTGTCTTGACTGTCTGCTACGGAGCGTCCCTGTCCAGTTGTGTGGGCTGCACACAAGCCTAGGAATCCGCCTTCAAGAGGCCCCAGTAGCATTTCTGCGGGAGGCAAAGGACCGTATCCTGGGGACGGGGCAGCTGCCCACTCCAAGGGAGCACCTTTTGGAGAGCACAGCTGTGTTTCGACGTCAGGGTGCTCCTGGGCCTCTGCCTGCCGCTCACTCCACTGAGGCAGCTGGCTGGCTGGCTCTGAGCACCCCTGAAGGAGCAGGTTTCTCGGGTGAATGTACGTGTGCACACTCGGGACGCAGTGAAGGGGAACGAAGGCCAGTTGTGAGCAGAAGCCGGGGAGCATGCTGGGGGTCGCTGGCCTGGGGTTCTCGCTCTGGGAAGGTGTCTCGTCCCGGCTTCTGCCACGCCCCGGGCTGCAGGGCTGCAGGGGCCTCAGCAAGGTGCCCACTTGTGCCACACTTCCTCAGAGGGCAGCCTGGATCCCCATGAGCCCACGTGTGAGCTCTCCCAGCCGCTGCGTGCCTGGTCCTGTCGGAGCCCGCCCCAGTGGACTCTGCGCTGCGGCGCCATAAGATCGAAGACACTGCTTGGCCTGCCCGGTTGGGAACCTTGGCCTGTGCTGGACCCCGTTGGGTGCCGTGTGTGGCTCTGGGGGACGGAGATCTGCCCCTGACCTGTGTACAAATCCACAGCCGTGTGTGTGGTGTGGGGGGCGTGTGACCGTGCAGCCCCTGGGCCTCATGAGTCTGGGCAGGGTTCTTGTGGACCCCCAAGCGGCAGAGCTTCTGGGGCCTCAGCCTCTGGGGAGCTGCTCCCCGCTCAGTCACGGGGATTTGACCCTCTGGAAGCGAGGGTGGTGCCTACTTGGGGACAGGAGGACTCTTGCAACAGGTGCCTTTGGACATGCTCACTCCCACCCCTGCCACCACGCACACTCGGTCCCCTTCTGACCTGGGGAGGGAGGGAGGCAGGGAGCAGATCGGAGCCTGGTCTGAGAAGGCAGTTTTGCTCTGGATGGTGGGAGCCCCTCCCACAGGGCCTGGGAGCTTTCTTCCCCACCCGCCCCGTCCATGCCCCCTGCCCATCCATGCCCCTGCCTGTGCATGCCCCCTGCCCGTCCATGCCCCCTGCCCATCCCTGCCCCCTGCCCTTGGGGTGTCCTCTTGGCTGTAGCCACCAGTCACTCAGGCCCGGAGCCCTCCTGCCTTCCCTGTGCCCTCCCCCCATTACCAGCCAGGCCGCAGCCACCCGTTCTCTGGTCCCCACGGCGTCTGCGGGGCTGAGGGGTTCTTTCTGAGGTGGGGGGCGAGTTCTGGGGTAGGTCATGGTGGTGGATATATGAACAGTGGACCTACCCAAAACCCCCGAAGTGTACTCTTAAAGATGGTGAATGATATTTGTTTCTGACAATTGTTGATCTTTAACAAACACTCCGCCAGGGTCACCCTGAGTGGCCGCCATTGGGCTTTCTCAGCCATCACGGTGCTGCGTCCCTGCTTGGCTGGGCCCCCATGTGTCTCCGCAGCCCGAAGGGAACCCCCAGAGGGGCACCTCCTCCTGTGACCACCACACTCTCCCAGCGCTCGGGGGCTCGCTGGGAAGACTCAGGCGTGGGGTCTCAGCTGCTCACACGCGAGCTGCCTCTCAGCAGGGTGCTTGGCCCAGCTGGCCTGCGTGTCCCAGGACGTCCACAGCCCCTGGCTCATGACACCACCTAGAAATGTACGCTCTCCTCCGGGCCCCGTGTCTGGCCTGGGAGGTGCCCCCTTTGGCTCTCACTCAGGGGCGTTGGGCTGGGTCCTGCCCACCCTGCCCCGGCTCCTTTCTGTCTGGTGGCAGTGGGTGGCCCTGGTCACCGGAGCATCTGTGCTTTTTGCCGAGTGACCAGGGCCCGTGGGGCGAAGGGATAGGGAGTGCTCGGGGCAGGGTAAGCTGCTGACCCAATCCGGCCTCCGGAGGGGTGTGTCCACCGTCCACCTGTCTTGGGTGGGGGCCCACGAGGCTGGTAGACCTAGTGCTCTGGGGACTCACTTGGAGCCCGGGTCCCCAGCTGTCACAGCGAGTGGCTGTCACCATGGCTCCTGCTCAGTCCACCTTCTTCTCCTCCACAGGGTCCTCACTGAGCAGCGAGTCATCCCCCGTGTCCTCTCCAGCCACCAACCACAGCTCCCCCGCCAGCACACCCAAGCGTGTGCCCATGGGCCCTATCATCGTCCCCCCTGGGGGCCACAGCGTGCCCAGCACACCCCCCGTGGTGACCATCGCCCCAACCAAAACCGTCAATGGCGTCTGGAGGAGCGAGAGCCGGCAGGTGAGTGGCCGGGGTGGGGCGGGGCGCCCGGCAGCCTCTAAGGGGAGGCTGGATGCCGGCATTTGTTGGGGACTTTGGAGCTTTCAGGGTTGAACTTAAATCTCGAAGACAAAGTCCCATCACCCTGAGCTTCTGTCTCCTCTGCCACGTGGGGGTGAGGCTGGAGACCCTGTGCAGGTGAGGACAGCGGCCCACACGTCAGTCTGCCCGGGGTGTCAGAAGAAACCACAGGCTAGGGGGCGTCCCCAGTTACTGTCTCCTGTTCTGGAGGCCACAGGTTCATGATGGGGGGCCGGCAGGGCTGGCTTCCCCAGAGGTGTCTCCTGGGTCCCTGCTGGCCGCCTTCTCCCTGGGCTGTCTGGTGTCTCCGAGTCTGGGTTGTGATCTCTTCTCGTGAGGACACCTGTCAGTTGTTCAGTGCCTATCCTGATGGCCTCATCCTGGTTTAATCGCCTCTTTAAAGACCTTGTCTCCAGTGCAGCTCCTTCTGAGGTCCTGGGCATCAGGGCTTGGACACGCAGACTTGGGCGGGGCTGGGAGTCCGGTTCAGGCTGTAACGCTGTGGCGTCGTAAGGTGGTGTTTGCAGAACACTCGGCAGACTGGAGCTGTGACTGTCATAGTCTGTGCACTGAGCAAGGAATTGAGCTAGGAAAGATGCCAGCCCAGAAGCCATCGGAACAAGACATCTGCTGGGTTTTTTGTTTCTGTCTTACTTTGAGGCTCCCAGCAGAGGCCCCTCCCCAAGTTTTCAGGGCTCCTTATCTTAGTGGGCCCCTTGCCACTGCACTGGGGCTTGCCCGTGTGGAAGGAGCTGGCACTGGGAGCTGCTGTCTGCCCTGCCTGGGGCCCGCACACCCTCAGGTGGCTCCCTGCGGCTCCCCACTGCAGCTCCCCAGCGCCCCCATGCCCGCATGCAGCCTGGAGTGGGCCCTCCCTAATTAACGATTGTCAGTGGCCGCTGTCGCCTGGACTTTGCTGCTGAGTTCCGAGAGGGACGCCCCACTTGGAAATGCCAATTAAACCACAGAGAAGACGAGGAGGAAGGGGAGGGAGCGGCCCTCTCCCCGAGGGGGACGTGGGTGTCAGAGCCACCTGGTCATCACCAGGGCGTCTTCTACCCCCAGAGGTGGGAAGAGAGCCAGCCTCAGTCCACAGGTGACACCCCGGGCAGGCCCTGATCCAGGGTCCCTGTGGGGATCCCTAAGAGCTCTGGAGTGGGACCCCTGGGACCTGACGTTACCTCTGCTGCTTTCCACGTCTTCCCTGGCTGAGGGGACAAACCTGCCCGGGGTCCTCACTTGCTGGATTCCTCTGCCCTTGAAGCCTCTCTGTCTTAGTCTCACTCATCCCCACGTGTGGTCTGGAGCCGGAGCGGCAGGGCGTGGCCTGGAGGGTGGACCCTGGCCCGAGGGGCCTCCACACCCCGTGGGGCATGGAGCAGCCCAAGGCAGCACTGGTCCTGGTTTGAGGGAGGATGAGGGAGTTGTCACCAGTTGCCTTGTCTCCAGAGGCCACCCCTGGGGTCAGTCTTGACCCCAAGGGCCCTGAGTCACCTGAAGCAAATAGCCGAGGCTCCACACACCCCCAGTGGTGGAGCCTGGCTGGCAGCACCGGAGCTCGCAGCTCACAGGAGGACACTTTCCTGCCCCAGCGTGGACCACGAGCCTCCACTGGCTGGGACCCCATACCCTGCCTTGAACCCTACCAGAGCTCCGGGCTGAGGCCCAGGACACCTCAAGGAGTTTCCAGCGCCTTTCCTGCTGACTCCTGTGCTCTGAGCGGGTCCCTCTCCTCGGAGGGTCCTTCCCACCTCAGGAACCTTGAGCAGCCCCAGAGCAGAGCAGGGGAGCAATAGATCCACTCTGGCAGTTTACCGCCGCGGCGCTTAATGGAACATGGTGCCACCAGGGAGGGCTCGGGGACGGGAGCTGGATTAGCAGGTGATGTACGAGCGGCTCCTCACTCGGGCGCAGAGGCTCAGCGGGGAATCTAATCCTCTCAGGGAGCGGGGAGGTGGAGAGAGGATTCCCCTCCCAGAGCTATGACCAGGAATCGTAGTGGCCTCTGAGGCTGCAGATGCGAGCGGGGATCACCGGACGGGAGGCTTCTCGGCCCCTTCTCGGGGTCACCCCTCCCAGGTAGTGGGAGCTGCAAGAGAAGAGATGAGATGAAAAAGCCTATTTTAAAGCTAACAGGGCATGTCCTGCCTGTCTGACTGTGGAACCTGCGCTCTAATCACCCGAGAATGACAGATTTGCCTCCTCCCCTGAGCCCCTCCGCCCCTCCCCCACCCGGCCTCTCCCCCCCCACTTCTTTCTTTCTCCCCACTCCCCCTGCTTCTTTCTTTCTCCCCCCACCCCGCTTCTTTCTTTCTCCCCCGCCCCCCCACCAGCTTCTTTCTTTCTCTCCCACTCTCCCCTGGCTTCTTTCTTTCATCGTTGCAGCTGCGCCCGCAGCCGCTGCTCAGAAATGAAAAGCTGCCCGCAGATGCGCCTTGATGCGCCTGTCTGTCGAGACGGAAGTGGGACCTTGGCCGCTGCTGTTGGGGTGCCTTGGGGTGGCTGCCGGGCCTCTCCGGCCTTGCCTGGGTAGGGGGCAGCTCTCTGCCTCACTCCAGGCCCCGCTGACCTAGTTCGAAGGTGTCTGTGCCAGGCTTGGCCGGGTGCCAGCCAGACGGAAGCCACAGACGTGTGTGTCTGGCTTGCCGGCCCCCTGCCCTGCCTGCTGGCTGCCCCTCCCGTCCTCCCCGACTCCCTGTCTGTCCTCAGCCAGGCCAGGAAGGTGCCATCTGGCCTGGCCACTTGCAATCAGGGCTTTGTCCTCGGCTGAGGGGAGAAGGGGTTCAAGGGCTGTGTCTGGAGCGAGGACGGGCCCCTCCCTGTGGCTGGGATGCTGTGCTCTGCTGTTTGATGTGTCCCAGAGTGTGGAGAGCATGTGGAGGAGGGCGGCAGGCCTGGGTCCGTCCTCGGGTCAAGGTCTGTCCTCCAGCCCTCTGCTGACTCTAGCCACCCAGCGCTGGATGCTGATTGAGCCCCTGGGCGGTCGTCTCCCTCTTGCCCTGGCCGGGGGAGGCCTCAGCACCAGCCTGGGAGGGGGAGCCCCGGTCTCCCCGGTGCCTGAGCAGGCGAGAGCCCATTCTGGGAGTCCAGAAGCCCACCAGCTTTGGGCCTCGTGCTGACCAGGGTGCTACCTGGATGCTGGGGTCCAGGGGCCATTCCATCTTATCCAGCCCATCCCAGCCCCTAGGGGCAGGGCATGTCCTTCCTGGCGATCTGGTCCTCAGCTGTTCAGTCCTGTGCCAGGTAGGATAGAGGCGTGAAGGATCTGGAAGCCTGGCCTGGAAGTAGCCTCACAGGGCTGGTGTAGGCGAGTGAGCCTGGCAACTCGCCTGCCCTATCCGGCTCCCACCCTGCTGATGCGTCCCCAGCTTACCTGTGCCCAGCTGTGCCATCGACCCCACTGCCTTTGAGCGAGTGCCGTGATGGGTACATGCCATTGATTTGTGTACGAGGTGTTCCAGGATGGCCAGGTCTCCCGATGCTAGGTTGGCCCCTCGGCCACTTCCCTGGTTGCTGATGCAGGCTGGAGACCCCAAGGCCAGGTGCTGGCCCCTCACCAGGAAGTCCTCGACCCCACTCAGGGCGTCAGTGCCGGTGTGTGCCTCCCACCCTTGAGACCAGCACCCTGGAAGGGTGGGTCAGAGGTCCTGAACCCAGAAGGACCCTGTAGAGAGCGGGGGCCCGGGCTGAGCCCTTGGGAACGGAGCAGATGCCGCCTCTCATTGAAGATTCCAGGGTTCCTTGGCTGCCCCAATTAATCCTTGCTGCCTGTCTCCTGGAGGGTGGAGCTCGGGAAGTGCTGGCCGGGCCTGGCTGCGCTGCCTTTATGCGGGTGCCATGTGCCACTGCCGGGTCACCGTCTGCCACCATGATGGATAGGCCAGGAAGAGGGGTTGGTGGGTCAGGGACACAGCTCGGCTTCTAGGAGGCAGATGCCTCTCCGTGCTGGGGCAGATCTCAGAGCCCTGCACCGTCACTCCTGCCGATTTGGTGGGCAGACAGTCACAGGCCTCTTGTTTTCCGGGTATTTAGCATTTTGTGGCTCAGGGAGGCAGAGCCGAGTGCTGCCTGCCGATCAGCATCCATGACCCTGATGTGGCCGCATGGGATGTGAGGAAGGGCAGGGAAGCTCAGTGTGGCCAGGGCTCTCAGATCCCCCCAGGTCAGGGTGGGCCTTGACCCCACCTGGGGAAGGCGCTGGGGCTGAGAGCGGCTGCCCGGGTGATGGAGTGACGCCTGGGCTGGCAGTCTGGAGTCCAGAGCACAGCCCCTGTCTGGCCACCCTGAGCCTTGCCCCGCCCCTGCTTAGTCACAGGAATAACAGGAAGAAGCAAGGCTTTCACCCTCTGGTTTCTCTGGGCTGGACTGTGCGTGGATGGGTCTGAGGGACGGCCTTCTGAGTAGCTAGGGGTGGCACGGCCCATTCTTGGACGTGGCAGGGACCTCAGCCGGGAAGGTGGGCCTTGGGCCACCACCTCCTCCTGCTTTGTGCCTGGAGCAGACTGCTCATCTGAGTTCCCTGGGCCACCCTGCCCAGCTAGGCCCAGGTTCATTCTCCGTCCAGGAGCCTAGGACGGGTGAGCTGTGGGGTGCGGGCCAGTTAAGGCCCAGCTGCTGCCTGTTCTGCTGGGCGCAGGGCCAGGGCCACCCCAGGAGTTGGCTGGGAGCAGACCAGCACCTTCAGCCAGGGGGCAGTGCCCGCTTCCTATGGCCCCTGCCCTCCACATGGGCACCAGGGGCCAGGACGTCTGAGATGGGGGTGGGCAGCTGCTGGCACGGCTGACATCTTGGCTACATGACGGCACTCACTTCACAGCGTGCTAGGTGCCAACAGCGTCCGCTTCCCCAGGTGTGGGCACCAGGACAGGTAGGCAGGAGCGCCTGTCGCCCCGCATGCATCACCTGCGCACGCTGTGCTTCTCCTTCTTCCTTGGCCTGAGGAGGCCCAGGGAGGGGGACAGGAAGGCCCCGAGATGGGCCTCACCCCGTACCTGGCAGAGCCATGTCCCCTTCCTTACGGTTCTACCTCGCACGCCACCTCACCATGTTGTGTGTAGAAAGCCTTAGGGAAAGGATGATTCTAGAACCTGAACTAAATCTAGAGCCTTCCCGTGAGTCAGGAGGATCTGGTTCTGCCCTGTGTGCAGTGGCCTGTACCAGCTCCTGCCCTGACCGGACGCTCTCCTCTGCAGGACGCCAGCTCCCGGAGCAGCAGTGGTGGTCGAGAGCGCCTCATTGTGGAGCCCCCACTCCCCCAGGAGAAGCCAGGGGGCCCAGCCATCCCCGCACACCTGCTCAGCACCCCCTACCCCTTCGGCCTCTCCCCCAGCTCCGTCGTGCAGGACTCCCGCTTCCCGCCGCTCAAGTAAGTCGGCCAGCCAGGGCTCCTGAGGCAGCCAGGCGGGGACTTGGTGTTTGGAGTCTGGGTCCCCAGGCAGCCTGAGGTCTACACGAGGCGAGGCTGGGCCCGCCACAGGGTCACTGGCCTCTGCAGCCGCTCTGCCTCGGGGTTGCAGCCCTGTCTGTGCCCCTCCACGCTCAGGTGGTGATGGCAGCACACTCCCCACCCTGCTTCGGCTCCGTTCTGGTTCTGGGTGCCAGCTGAGCAGCAGGGGGGACGCCGGGAGGTTAGCCATCCCCCCAACAGGAGCGGGTCTCCGCTCACCTGTTCCCACGTCGCCCGCTGTCCCGGCAGCCTCCAGCGGCCTGTGCACCACGTGGTGCCCCCCAGCACCGTGACCGAGGACTACCTGAGAAGCTTCCGGCCGTACCACACCACTGACGACCTCCGCGTGTCCTCGCTGCCTCCCCTCGGCCTGGACCCGGCCACCGCCGCAGCTTACTACCACCCCAGCTACCTGGCCCCGCACCCATTCCCCCATCCGGCCTTCAGGTGAGGCGGCCCCGTGTGCCCTCGCATCCAGGCGCTAGTCTATTCCTGGCAAGACTGAACCTGGCGGGAAGGTGTTTCTTACAGCCTGGAGGCCAGGCTCCCAGGGGAGCATCTAGAGTGGCCCCCGAAATCGTCCCCAGCTTTGAGCTCAAATTCACCCCTGATGGCCCACTGGTGGGCAGTCCCCTTGGTGACTGCGCCGTCACTGTTGAGAGCAGGGCTTGGCCTGTGGGAGGGGTGCTGCTTGGCTGGGTGGTGGGAGAGCCTGGGTCCATGGAGAAGCTCCACACATCCTAGCCAGAGGGGCCTGTAGTCACGACATGGACCGCCCCATGTCAGGGCAGCGCAGCCTCGGAAGGGCCTGTGCGCCTGCTCACTCCGAGCCGAGGGACGCGGCACGCAGCGCTCTGGATCCCCAAGCTGTCGGCGCCCGGCGGCTTCTGGCATTAAGGGGCTTCGGGGCTAACAGCAGGTGTGGCCTTCGCCTCCAGCCATTTTACCACGTTCCCCACACAGGCAGGTGTGCGTACCTGGCCGAGGTGCGCCTGTGGATAGGGCTGGGTCTTCCCCCTGGTTTTAGTTTGGTGCTCACGGCCCTGTCTTCTGCACACAGGATGGATGACTCCTACTGCCTGTCTGCCCTGAGATCCCCGTTCTACCCCATCCCCACCCCCGGCTCCCTGCCCCCATTGCACCCGTCAGCAATGCACCTCCACCTCTCCGGGGTCCGCTACCAACCTGAGCTCTCGCACTCATCCCTGGCGGCGCTGCACTCGGAGCGCATGTCTGGCCTCAGTGCGGAGAGGTGAGTGTGTCCTGGCCTGGGGAGCCCCTCTACCCTCCCTGTCCCTAGATGGCAGCGAGGCAGAAAGCCTGGGCTGGAGCCTGACTGGGGTCCTGGACCGTGCCTGTCCTCAGTTTGTCCACCTGCCAAATGGGACAGTGATTGCTGGGGCTGTGCTCTGAAACAGCGCCTGTCTCGGCAGCTGTAGTCTCCTGCGGTAACCACAGGCTGAGGCGCTCTCGGGGGGCGCTTGGGGGTTTTGTAAGCCACTTTGATTGTATGGACTTTAAGTTCTTCCCGCACCAGCAAAAGTGAGGGAGAAGCTGCTCACCTCCTGTGCGATGTGGATCGGTGCCCTGGCTCGTTCCTGGGCATGCTTTTTAAGGGCCTGCCCCAGCTCCCCCTCCTGCTCCTGGCGCAGCAGAGCCCCAACTCTTTCCACACGCTGCAGGCTGCAGATGGACGAGGAGCTGAGGCGGGAGAGGGAGCGTGAGCGTGAGCGTGAGGCTGACCGCGAACGGGAGAAGGAGCGTGAACGTGAGAAGGAGCGTGAGCAGGAGAAGGAGCGGGAGCGTGAGAAGGAGCGGGAGCGGGAGCTGGAGCGCCAGCGGGAGCAACGGGCCCGGGAGAAGGAGCTGCTGGCCGCCAAGGCCCTGGAGCCCGCCTTCCTGCCTGTGGCCGAGCTGCACGGGCTGCGTGGCCATGCCACTGAGGAGCGGGGCAAGCCCTCGGAGCAGCTGACCCCAACCCGAGCAGGTACCTGGGCGCGGGCGGGCTGTGCTGGCCGAGGTCTCAGCCACCCATGGGCAGGGGCTCCGATCTGCAGCACGTGCCAGTTGCCATGGTGTAAATGCTCCCCAGCTGAGTTCACCCTAACCCTGGCACAGCTGAACAGAGTGGGGAACGGAGGCACTTGGGCATGCGGTACAGACAGGCTGTAGGCGACCCCATGAGCACAGTTGTGAGATGTAGCCATGGTATTAGGAAGGGGTGGGTTTTGAGTGCCTTGTTAATTGTAATATAATTTATGTTCCTGTTCAGTTTACAAATAGTTGTTTAGTAATAACAACCGGCTTTTGCATGTTTCCTGAAAATTTAACAGTCTGCTCTTTGAGCCAGTGTGAACTGGCTCTGGCACCCCACTGGCTGGGCAAGAGTTGTGCCAACCAGCCGTGGAGCGCCTCCTTCCAGGGTCAAGGCATGCTTCCTGAAACCTCCCATAGGCCCTCTGGAATTTCTTGGTTCTGGCTGTGGGAAGCACCCTTTGGAAGGGCTCAGGTTCCTCTGGGCAGTTGGGTGAGAGAGGCGGGGGATGGAGCATGCTGGCCCGCGTGGCTGAGACCCTGCCCGACCCTGTTTCCCCCCACAGAGAAGCTGAAGGATGCCGGCCTGCAGGCGCCCAAGCCCGTGCAGCACCCCTTGCATCCGGTGCCCACCCCACACCACACGGTGCCCAGCCTCATCTCCAACCACGGCATCTTCTCTCTGCCGAGCAGCAGCGCAGCCACGGCCTTGCTGATCCAGCGCACCAACGAGGAGGAGAAGTGGCTGGCGCGGCAGCGGCGGCTGCGGCAGGAGAAGGAGGACCGGCAGTCCCAGGTGTCCGAGTTCCGGCAGCAGGTGCTGGAGCAACACTTGGACATGGGCCGGCCCCCCGTGCCTGCAGAGGCGGAGCACAGGCCGGAGAGCGCCACCAGGTGGGCCCCGGGCAGTGGGCACTAGAATATGTGGGCCCGGGGCGGGAAGGCGGGATGAGCGTTCGTGTTCACATTTGTTCAGTGTGTGTTGGGCACCTGCTGTTTGCCCGACGTCCCGCCCCAGCATTTCTGCCTGCCTTTTTCACTTCTCCTTCATGTTCACGTTACAATGCCTGTCTTGCCTGAGGGGAAGCTGAGACCGAGGAGGAAAATGGTTGCTCAGAGGTATCCCACCAGCAAGTAAGGAGACCAGTCAGGTCCCTGTTGAGAGCCAGGGCCCTGCCCAGGCAGCCTGGCCCGGTTCCCAGGAGGCCATTCACAGCAACTGAGAGCACAAGGCGGAAGCTCTAATCACGCTTAATACCTGTTCTCTCCATCCTCCTCTGCTTTTGAGCCTGGGCTTTTTATTTTAACGAGAAGGGGAGGGCTTTTGATTTTAAGGAAAAAATGAGTCTTACTGCTTTCGTATTAATAATAAGATAATGCCCATTTTGTAGCCCTTTATTCCCAGGAGACTTTGTGGCGGAGCCTGGAACCCCAGCTGCAGACACAAGTCTTAGGAGCTGGGCCCGAGTGCCCCCGGGCCTGCCTGCTCCTGCCTGCTGTGGTGCTGTGCTGGTCCCAGCTCCCACCTCGCAGCCCCCTAGGGCTCACTCAGCAAGAGTGGGTGGGGATGACCTGCCAGGCTTCTCTAGCTCTGGGACCTAGGGACACTGCTTCTGTTCCCTGAGCTTCAGTTTCCTCAACTGAAGAGAGTGGGGTATTTTCTGAGCCTCTTTCCAGCTCTCAGGGCCGTGGCGCTGTCATGGAAGAAACCCTCTGGCTCTGGGACCAGAGTGCGCTGCTATGTAAAGTCTGCGCTCCCTTCCATTTGCCTCCGTTGTCCAGTAGGGCAGCGAGGAAATGCACACTGCTGATCAGGAATGACTGTCACCGGGCCCACCGAAGTCTCGCTGTGGCTCATGCTGTCCAGCACGGCTGAAGGGAGGCCCCTTCTGCCGACTGTCGCTCTGCCTCTCAGCCCCAACCCCCGAGGCCTCTCAGGCTCAGCCTTGCCTGCTACCCAGAAGACTCAAGGCAGCCAGCTCCCCACTGGCATGGCCTGATAAGATGGGGGTGCCCTGACTCCTGCAGGCATTTTCTTCCTTGGAGCTCCCTAGGGCCCCAGTACAGGTGTTGGGACTTTGCCCACCCATGGACTGCTTCTAGCCAGGGCAGCGGCCCCATCTGGACCTGGGCACAGTGGGAAGCAGGGTCTGGGCCTCCCATGGCTGTGGAGGTTCTCCTGTGGCCAGCTGCACACATGGCCTTATGGCATGGTGAACTGGGGCCCTCACAGGGCCCTCATGCTGCACGCTGGAAAAGTGTCCAGTGCTTGGTGTGGCACATGCAGTATTTCTTCTGCAGTTTTGATTCCTTTGCTGTTGACTTAAGGACAGGGTTGCTTCCCGTGCTTCCCTGTGGTATTCTCCTAAGAGGGGCAGCAGTGTCGGATCTGTCCCCAGCCTTGAGTCTGGAATGACTAGGGGGGCCTTGGTGGCTGTGTTTAAACAGGGCCCTAGGGCAGCCTGGCCAGGTGCCTGCCATGGCCTGTGTCTCTTCCTCCCCGTCAAGCCTTGTGTGGGTCACTGGGGAGTATTGGTCCAAACATCCTGTGAGTTTATCTTTCTTTACAAAAAAGAAAGCCAGGCACAGTGACACGTGCCTGTAGTCCCAGCTGCTCTGGAGGCTGAGGTGGGAGGATCGCCTGGGCCCAGGAGTTTGGGACAGTAGTGCACTATACCTATTGGGTAGCCCAGGCAAGTCCAGCACCAATACACTGACCTCCCGGGAGCAGAGGACCACCAGGTTTCCTCATGAAGGAGGGGTGAACCCGCCCAGATTGAAAATGGAGCATGTCAGAAGTTCCGTGCTGATCAGTAGTGGGATTGCACCTGTAAATAGCCACTTCACTCCAGCCTGGGCAATACAGCAAGACCCATCTCTTTTAAAAAAAAAAAATAATAAAAAGATAAACTTTGGAAAAACAATACAAAAAATAGCCCTTTGAATAGATTAAATCTTGTTTTGAATGCACTGAGGAAACGAGTCGTTTAGTGCAACTAAGGGGCAGCTTCTTGTTTAATGGAAGGGCTCTGATATTAGAAAACCCCTCCTCCCTCCCTGCCTCAGCAGGCCTTACTTAGTCTGGGTCTTTGAAGACACTTTGTTTCAGGCCTCTGCCACCGGCCACTTGGGGTCGCTGCAGTTCTGACAGGGGCCACTGCGAGGCAGTCTTGGCACAGGCCCCATCCTGGCACTTCACTGTTGGTTTTGGCTCTGGGTTGGGCTGGGCAGGCACTGGACGGTTGTGGCTTGTGGCTGCCTGCAAGGGCAGTGCAAGGGGAAGAGCACTGGCCCTGTGCACGTGGCCGCCTGCCCCTGCAAGGCACAGCAGGAAGAAGGTACTGGTGGCAAGGCCACAGCCTAGCATAGAGTAGGTTTCCCATGGAAAGTGAGGATGATGCTTGCCCCGGGGGGATTTGCACAAGCAGGGTGGGAAACTCGAGCACAGCTGGGTCTGTCCTGGGCCCGAGTGGGTCCGCCTGCCCGAGCAGCATAGGCTTAGAGCCTCCCTGTCCTGTTAGAGCAGCCTGCACATACCTGCCACGGATGTTAAAGGAGAAGATGGAGGGCCAGGCCTGATGCTTCATGCCTGTAATCCCAGCACTTTGGGGGGCTGAGGCAGGTGGATCACTTGAGGTCAGGAGTTCGAGACCAGGCTGGCCAACGTAGTGAAACCTCATCTCTACTAAAAATGGAAAAAATGAGCGGCTTATGGTGGCACACCCCTGTAATCCCAGCTACTCAGGAGGCTGAGGCAGGAGAATCACCTGAACCTGGGAGGCGGAGGCTGCAGTGAGCTGAGATCATACCACTGCACTTCAACCTGGGTGATAAGAGCAAAACTATCTCAAAAAAAACAAAATGAAGAGAAAATGGAGGACAGAAAGGGTGGGGTGTGTGCCCTCTCCCTGCAGCCCTGCTGGCAGTGGCTCTCTATGGGGCTGTGCCATCTGGGTCATCTTAGGAGCGCAGGCTGCTAGGGAAGCCTGTGAGGGGGCTGAGGGGTCTTTTCTCCCTGACTAACAGGTTGGTCTCACTCCCTAGGCCAGGACCGAACCGTCACGAGCCAGGTGGCCGTGACCCTCCGCAGCACTTTGGGGGACCACCACCTCTGATTTCGCCCAAGCCCCAGCTCCATGCTGCACCTACAGCCCTCTGGAACCCTGTGTCCCTGATGGACAACACCTTGGAGACGCGGCGGCCTGAGAGCCACCCTCTGCACAGCCACCCGGCTGCATTTGAGCCCAGCCGCCAGGCAGCCGTGCCACTGGTGAAGGTGGAGCGGGTCTTCTGCCCGGAGAAAGCAGAAGAGGGCCCACGGAAGCGTGAGCCTGCCCCCCTGGACAAGTACCAACCACCTGCGCCACCACCACGAGAGGGAGGGACCCTGGAACACCAGACCTTCCCACCTGGGCCTGGGCCCTTCCTCGCTGAGCTCGAGAAGTCCACCCAGACCATCCTGGGCCAGCAGCGGGCCTCCCTCCCACAGGCAGCCACCTTTGGGGAGCTCAGCGGACCCCTGAAGCCTGGCTCGCCCTACCGGCCCCCAGCACCACGGGGCCCCGACCCTGCCTACATCTACGATGAGTTTCTGCAGCAGCGCCGGAGGCTGGTCAGCAAGCTGGACCTGGAGGAGCGCAGGCGGCGGGAGGCCCAGGAGAAAGGTCTGCTGCCCCGAGGGCCCCAACCTGCTCAGGGGGAGCCGCACAGTGGGGAGGGGGAACCTGCGTGCCAGCCACCGGCCCCTCCTGCTTTCTGCTTGGGGTAGTCTCAGGCCCCACGTGGCAAGTGCACTGGCTTCTGTGTAGCAGCTTGACACCCCTGTAGGGGAGACAGACCCTAGGCCTCATGCCTGTCCTGCCTCCGTGCAAATTGTCCCAAAAAGCCAAATCAAAGCCTGCCTGTAAAGACAGTTCTGCAGACATGCACAATGAATAAGTGATGAGCGGAGACTAATAAGGTGGTTTTAAATATTAATGGCACAGCATAACAGGAGCGCCAGCCTGGGCCCAGCAGGGGCTCCACATCCGGGGCTGCCTCCAGCAGGTGGGCCAGGGTGGTGAGGAGGTGGCAGCTGGCACTGCCCCAGGTCAGGGCAGGAGGTCAGGCACCTCATTCCCATTTCTGCTTGGGTCGGGGAGTCCTCAGCCAGCACTCCCTGAGAGCACCAGGAAGAGCATCCGGCAGGCTTGGGTGTGAGGAGAGCAGGGCTCCAGCCCCGTCTCCTACTGCTGGACACTCAGTCCCATCCCAGGCCGAGCCCAGCCGCCCCTCCCCTAGAAGCTGGGGTACGGGCCGTCTTCCTCGAGGGGGGAGGCTGGATGGAGGGCCCAGCTAGGCTTCTCTCCCCTACTCACTTTGGAAAGGAGGAGGGGGCTACCCAGCGCCCCTGTGCAGGGGCTCTGCTATTATTCTCTGTGCCTTTGAGAGCAGGGGCCTGTGTGCCTGTCCCCTCCCACGGGTCAGACCCAGACGGCCACAGCAGGGGGCAGTGCATGCGCACAGGCAGCGCTTTGTTGCCGTGGGCACGGCCCCAGACCTGTGTGATGGATGGTCCCTGTCAGGGAGAGGAGGGAGGTCTTGCCAGCCCAGGGGACCGCCCAGCCACTTGGAGGCCTCTGAGGGCTGTGGCTCCCAGGGAAGCCTCATGCCTGCGGTCGCACAGAGCCCTAGGACTGGGCTAGTGGTGGCTTCCACCTGGGTGGAAAGGAAGTGGCCTTCGGGGTGCCAGCAGGCCTGGCATGGTGGGTGGGCTGCAGTCATGTGCCTTGAGGGCACATCCGCTGGACAGATGAAGGCTCTTCGTCCAGCTGAATACAACCATTTTTATCAGGGTACTACTACGACCTCGATGACTCTTACGATGAGAGCGATGAGGAAGAGGTCAGGGCCCACCTCCGCTGCGTGGCCGAGCAGCCACCCCTCAAATTGGACACGTCCTCTGAGGTACTGAGCTCTCCTCCCCACTGACACACTCTGGGCTGGGCTGGGTCCCCACATCAGTGCCTGCCTCCAGACATCCTGGCGGGGTTCGTCCCACCAACCACCTCTGTAGCCAGGCACAGCCAGCCATGGCACACAGACTTCGAGGACCCCAGGAGGGGACCCTGGGACAGTGAAAGAACACCACTGCCAGTGGCTTCCAGCTCCTTTGTTTTCTTTCCCAATCTAGAAGCTAGAGTTTCTGCAACTTTTTGGCTTGACCACCCAACAGCAGAAGGAGGAACTGGTGGCCCAGAAGCGGAGGAAGCGGCGGCGGATGTTGAGAGAGAGAAGCCCATCGCCCCCGACAATTCAGAGCAAGCGGCAGACGCCTTCGCCGAGACTGGCGCTGTCCACCCGCTACAGCCCTGACGAGATGAACAACAGTCCCAACTTTGAAGAGAAGAAGAAGTTCCTGACCATCTTCAACCTGACCCACATTAGCGCCGAGAAGAGGAAAGGTGGGGCCTCCCCGGAGTAGGAAGGTGGGGCTCAGTGGGGTGGGCGTGCATTTCTGAAGCAGCAGACGCCAGGCAGGATCTGGGGTCACTCGGCTGGAGGCTGCCCCTTCACTCTTCCCAGCTCCCGGGAACAGCCTCTGCTCGTGCAAGCCCTCCACAGCAGCCCTTACCTGGCAGGCTTTGCTCGGAGACCCCCACCGTCTTGAGCCGAGGACTACCCTCGTCACCCATCCATCTCCTGGCGCCCGAGAAGGCGCTCTTTGAGCCGAGTGTGCCAGTGACCGCAGGAGGCATGAGGGGGGTGCCAGGCGTCCAGGTCCATCTTGCTGCAGGCTTTTCCTCATGCTGGACTACTTAGATGCTCAGCTGGGCGTTGTGTCTTGGTGGCTGGAGGCCTGGGGAAGGTCTGCCAGGCAGGGCAGCACACACTGAGCAGATGGCTTGCCTTGAAAGATGCTTCCAGTTCGGTCTGGCCACACAGCGCCACGTTGGGACAGATCCTCTGGGCTGGAGTCCACACAGAAGAGACAACACGGCTACAGCCCCCACTTAGTGTTTTGGCTTCCTTGGCCCGCGATGCAGGCTGGCTGGGTGCCCGCATGATGACATTCCTGGCCCTGCCCCTTGGCGAGCGTCCAAGTCCTCAGGGACCCCTGGCCTCCTCTACGGGAGAAAGTGAAAGGAAAGCAGTTACTTCTCAGTCCTTGAGCCGCTTCAAGGTGTTTGTCAGGGTGCAGCCGTTTCCTTTCTGCTCTGTGCCAGTCAGGAGGTGTCCTCCCTTTCTCTTAGTGGGCTGGTGCTGTGTTCCTTGCCAGCCCAAAGTCCTAGATACAAAGCATCTTTTGATGGCTGAATGTTTAGCGGAAAAAAATTCAGGGCAATGCAGCCCTTAAGTGTCAGAGTCAACAAGGGCTGTGTGACACCAGGAATCTGTGTGTAACAGTATGGGGTCATCTTTCCTTCTCAAGAAGTGCCAGTATGATAGGCGTGTGCTTGAGTGCCAGCAGTGGGCCAGGAGAAAGCACCCTGCCTCAGAGGCCAGGTCTGGGCCTGTAGGACATTTCCTGGTGTTGGGGCCACCTTTTCTGACTTGAAATAAAATACATCCTCACACATCACCACCGAGGTCATAGGCACAGTGTTTCACAGAGGCGTAATCACTGCACAGACAGCTGTTTTTGGAGCACGTCTGAGACCTTGTGTGTTAGTCTGGGCTCGCTGTAACTGGTGCCTTCTTTTAAACCAGGCCTGCCCGGTCGCACCTGCTTTCGATTTTTCTGGCTTTAGCGCTTTACTTGCCCATCAAGGCTCTGCTAGAATCCCACCATCTTTCCCTCCAAAAAAAAAAAAAATGATGCAACTGGCTCGTTAATCTCAGGCTGCTTTTCCCATAGACAAAGAGAGACTTGTTGAAATGCTCCGTGCCATGAAGCAGAAGGCACTGTCAGCAGCAGTGGCCGGCTCCTTGACAAACTCTCCGAGGGACAGTCCTGCCGTCTCCCTGAGTGGTAAGGGAAGGAGAGCCCCACCTGCTACCACCCAGGATCATCCCGCTTGAGGTCCTCATCGTTGTGAAAGTGGCCTCCTGCAGACTGTCTTCTGCCATTCTTCTTGCACAAGTGTACCATCCTTACACAGTTGTGACGGTCCTGGGGACAGAATGTCAGTTTGAAGGCGGGCTCAGAGTTGAGGGGAGGGTCTGGCTTCTGTGGAGCTCTGTGTGAGGTCCATTGTGATGGTAGTAACCTGTCCCTCAGTTACAGCACAGAAGGGCACACGGGGGCCACTCCAGTGGCTCCGTGCCAGGAGGGCGGGCGTGCTCCAGGCTCCGTGCCTGCACCCTGGTCCCGCTACTGGCCTGCCTGCCCTGGCTCTCCTCCTCCATCTTTGTCTTCCTCACTCTGCCTTCTGGGCCCCGCCGGCACCTCCTGCCCCGTTTCCTCCTCTTACATCTCTAGTTGAGCGACCTCTGTCCTGTCCAATGTCGCAAGGAATCTTTATAGTCATCCCAGTTCTCGGCTCCTCACGCAGTCTCTTGTCTGGTTGGAGTGAATCCCTCCCTCCCAGTCCCGTGGCTTGGGCGCTTGCTTCTTCTGCAGATCTGTTTCTTACTTCTTGGGATATCTTTCAAGGACGGACTTGCCACCCCCCTCGAGAGCGGAGTCACGTGCGCAGCGGCTGTTCACGTGTTCCCCAGGTGTTGGTTCTCTGCACTGGGTCTTTGTTAAAGAGTAAGCTCTAGAGACCGGGATCTGCGTGCTCGACCCTCAGCCTGTTAACTTGCATCTCTTAACGTTTTCCTTCGCTTTCTGTCTCTAAAAGAACCAGCTGCGCAGCAAGCCTCTCTGGACGTGGAGAAGCCAGTTGGTGTTGCTGCTTCCTTGTCTGAGATCCCAAAGGCTGCAGAGCCTGGGAAGCTGGAACAGGTCCGGCCCCAGGAGCTGTCCAGAGTCCAGGAGCTAGCTCCTGCCAGTGCGGAGAAGGCCAGGCTGAGCGAGGTCCCTGGAGGCAAGAAGAGCCTGAGCATGCTTCACTATATCCGGGGCACTACACCCAAGGACATTCCTGTGCCGCTGTCCCACAGCACCAACGGGAAGAGCAAGCCATGGGAGCCCTTTGTGGCGGAAGAGTTTGCACATCAGTTCCACGAGTCAGTGCTGCAGTCCACCCAGAAGGCCCTGCAGAAGCATAAAGGTAATGAGGCTGCCAGTGCTCACTCACCTCCTGCCTGTGGTCGAGGTGGGCCAGAGTCCCTGAGTGGCCACAGCTGCTCAGCTGTGGGCACAAATTTTTATAAACTCCAGTCACCAGAAGAAAATAATGTTACTACGCCAAAATCATGTTTGTTTTACTTCACCCTCTAAAGGCTGAACTTGTAGGTGAAAAGCATGTTTAGGCGCCAGCGCTGATGCTGTGCCGTGAGCAGGGGTGCGTCGATCCATAAGAGGGAACCGAGAGAAGGGCAGCAGGCACTGGGTTTTGCTGAGATGAAAAAGGTTCCCCAGAGGCAGGAAGAGTGTGTGCTTGGATTTTTACCAGCCTTCATTTGAAAGGATCGTGTTTTTCAAGACAGGATGTTCTACTAGATTCAGATGGCCGCTAGTCCTCAGGGTAGAGATTCCCTTCCTTCCTGGTAGTATGTAAAGATGTTACCTCCAGCCGTCTGGATCCATGGGTTCCACGTGTTTGGATTCAACCAACTTCACATTAGGACTACTTGTGGGTGGGGTGGAATTCCACAACGTTCCAAAAGCAAAACTTGAATTTGCCCAGCACCAGGTACAACATTGAATGCATGCAAATCAGGTGCAGTACAGGCAATGTATTAGGTATTGTAAGTACTCTAGGTCCAAGTGTGGGCAGGATGCTGGGTGTTACGTAGTATCCGTGTAGGCTTATTCAGGTAACTATGCCATTTTATGTTAAGGACTTGAACCTCCGTGGCTTTTGGTATTCACAGGAGGTCCTGCACTCCAGCCTGGGTGACAGAGTGAGACTCTGTCTCAAGAAAAAAAATGGAGGCTCAGAGAGGAATGTCATCGAAATGGTCCAGTACCAGGATTGACTGGGACTCAGGGCTGTGCTGCCTCAGTCCTTGTCACGCTGGGTCCGTGGCTCAGAGGCCTTTGCCTAGATCCCTTCTCTTTACGCAGTGTCATGTGGGTCCCTAGAGACCTGCAGTCACGCTGACTCTGCAGCAAGGCAGGGCAGAGCTGCCTTCTGAGACAGCGCCCTGTGTCCCTACCCCCAACACACTGATGCAAGCCCTGTCCCCTCTCCAGGGAGCGTGGCTGTGCTATCCGCAGAGCAGAACCACAAGGTCGATGCCTCTGTCCACTACAACATTCCCGAGCTGCAGTCCTCCAGCCGCGCCCCTCCACCCCAGCACAATGGGCAGCAGGAGCCCCCCACTTCGAGGAAGGGCCCCCCAACGCAGGAGGTGGACCGGGACTCGGAGGAGGAAGAGGAAGAGGATGAAGATGGAGAAGAGGATGAGGAAGCCCCTAGGCGCAAGTGGCAAGGGATTGAGGCCGTTTTTGAAGCTTACCAGGAACACATAGAAGGTATGAGGGTGGTAGGGAAGAGGGGAGGGGGTAAAGGACCTTTGGAAAGGAAGCCAAGTGACAAGTTCATGCAGACTTCTGCCAGCTTGGGGACTGTTCCTGCGTCTTGAGGCACAGTACATACAAATACTGGAAGGTTCTTCCGGCTTCTGGTAGTGGTGATCCCCCTTGGTGGATCCTGAGGCATCAAGCAGCAAGATGCCAACTTTGGTGGCAGCTGTCATTCTTCATGTGGGCCTAGCTCTCAGAGACCCAGCATCCGTGCGGATGTGGGCCTCAGCTTCGTGTAAGGGCCTTGGCAAATGACCTAGTTGGCTGATTTGCTGAGCTCCAGCAGCTAGGCCTGGTCACTGCTTGAGCATGCCTCCTGCCTGGCTGCAAGGATTACTCTGGGGCCAGTGGGTATCAGTCATGTTTTCAGCTACCTTTTCTTTAGCCAGGTGCTATGCTGGGGGAGACAGGCTCCCAGCAAAGGTTTAGTCGAAGGCTTTCCACCTCTCAAAATTCCCAGGATGTTTTGATTCCCCCTGGGAATGTACATGCCAAACCTCCCCCTCCCCGCCGGGAAGCCACATCTCCTCTGCCAGGGAGCAGAACCATGAAACTGGCCGCTGCAGTGTTTGATCCTCCTGTATACAGCAGCCCACCTCCTGCCTCTGTGCCTCAGTTACCTGAGGATATTGCCAAGGCCCATTTGGCTTGGCCCAGAGGTGCCCAGCCTTCATTTTGCACTTACCATCCTTACTGCATGGGCACTGCTTGGTATGCACTTAGACAAAAGCTGGGCAAGGGTGCAGCCACCTCCAGGTGATTTATTAGCATATCCTAGATGACTTTTTATCATCACGTATTAGTGTTGTAAATACAAGGACTTGATTATGAATGTCAGCCATTTCAAACACTTTGAAAAGCAGTTTTTTCTTTTGTCTCTTGCCAGAACTCACTTTGGAAAAGTGTTCTCCAAACTAAAAACAAATGCCCATGTAGCCACAACCACGGCATCGAATCCTGTATTGGGCTTCCTTTCCTCCTCCCGTGGAATCTTTCCAGTTTATTGCCTACTACTTCCCTACAGGTTTCTAATTTTTTTTTAGATGGAATCTTGCTCTGTAGCCCAGGCTGGAGTAGTGGCATGATCTTGGCTCACTGCAACCTCTGCTGTCCAGGTCCCAGGTCAAGCGATTCTCTTGCCTCAGCCTCCTCAGTACCTGGGATTACAGGCATGAGCCAGACATGCCCAGCTAATTTTTGTGTTTTAGTACGATGTTGGCCAGGGTGGTCTCCAACTCCTGACCTTGTGATCTGGCCACTTCCCAAAGTGCTCGGATTACAGGCATGAGTGACTGCGCCGGCCCCATGTTGCTATTCTTTAAGTACACCCATAAATATCCAGAAGCAATATGCAGAGTGATTTTTAACTCTCCTGGGATGAAATATTTCCATCTTTTCTGGTTTTGTGGGTTTCTTGGTGTGGTGTTGAGAATTCTATCCACACACCAAGGCTGTAAGGCTGTTCTTCTGTGAGTTCAGCTTTTTCCTGTTTGTGTAGGATTCCTGTGTAGAGTAAGGTAGAAGTCTGAACTGCCTCTTTCCCACCCAGACAAGCAGTTGTTGTTCTTCCCTGCCTCTCTCCTACACCTACGGGGTGGGGCTTTGCCTGGCGGGGCATGACCTGCCCTGAACCCATTTCCTCTAAGCTACTGTTCAGCAGTTCTTGGGCCGTGGCTTTCCCCAAAGATTTTAGGATCGCCTTCTGTTCCCTCTCAAAGAGTCCGGCTAGGCGTTTCAGTGGCACTGAATTGACGGACTTAGTTGGCACCCTGGTCCGTGAATGTGGTACCAAACTATGAAATCATTTTTTGTGATTTGTGATCATTTCTGACTAGATTTAGTTTCAGCTATCACATAGGTTTTGGGGGTTGTTTCCAAAAACTATTGTAGCTTACAAAGCTTTAGGGTTTTTTTTTACGTATGGTTATTCCTTAGATCATAGGAATCACAGATAAACCTTCTGCAAATACAAGTTTTGGTTCTTTCCTTTTGAATTTGTCTTGTCACTCCAGTGCTGCTGAGGAGAGGCATGGGTGGGGCCCTTGTCTGTGAAACTATAAAGCATCCCATGAAAGAGGGAAGGGGTCCCTTTCGCAGAGCTGTTGATGCTTTGATTTTTTCTGGCTGTTGCTCCGTCCTGCTGGATTTGTAATTTGTTATCCAGACTGTTACCACCTTCGCTGTTTGTCAGTCTCTGAAATACTCTCCATAAAATAGGGACTTAAAGGGTTGGAGTCACTCTTAAAATTAGGCCTGGTATCTTCTGCTAGAGCAGAGACTTTTACTAAATCTGTGTTCTAAGTTTATTCTGGCCTTTTTCCAACAGTCCAAACTGAAAGCCTGTTTTTTTTTGAAAGATGCATTTTAAGGCCATAAAATGTCTTCCTAATCTGTGTCAGATTGCCTTTAGGTCCTGGCTCCTTCGTCCTTATTCCCATGGGTTGGATCTAATGTAGTGATGTTTATGTGTTAGTAGAACAATTCAAAGGCCTGGGAGCATTGTGGCCCACAGAGAGACCTTTGCTGGCTGCAGTGGCGAGGGGTTTTAGGTTCTGTGGGGCAGTGTATGAAGAGGAGAGCACTCCCCAGGCCTTGGGGCCCCTGCACACAGACCATCACCATCTTTGGTCTTTTCAGAGCAAAATCTGGAGCGGCAGGTGTTACAGACGCAATGCAGACGACTGGAGGCCCGGCACTACAGCCTCAGCCTGACAGCAGAGCAGCTCTCCCACAGTGTGGCGGTGAGTTGGGAAGGGACAGAAATCTTAAAACACGCAGCCTTTTGAGTCTGGGTTCAGAAGCACCCATGAAGGTAAGTTTTAGAGCAGTAATGTGCTCTTAAGAGAACAAGATTTGGACTGCGTGCAATGGCTCACACCTATAATCTCAGCACTTCGGGGGCTGAGGCAGGGGGATCACAGGAGTTTTTCTTAAAGACTACAAGTTTTGATTTTTTTTTTTTGAAGGGAAAATTCAAGCACCAGTTGATTATCTAGGATTTAGCTAAAAGTAGGGAAATACCTTTAACTTACAGCATATTGATCTTGGAAGGGTAGGGATGCTGTTTGTAGAATGAATTATTGCCTGTACCAGTCTCCCCTACTGTGATTTGCACTTTAGGGGAGGGCAGCGGGAACTGGATTAGAGAAGGAAAGCTGAAGCACCTGAAACCATCTCAGCACCCATTACCTCACAGCCACACTAGCAGGACTGGTCCAGCAGATGTCCTTGCTTGGGAAGGATGTCTCCGATCCCTCCCAAACTTTTTACATCTGGGGGTTCCAAGAACTCCAAGTTTGAGCCAAGACAGCAGCAGACAGCAATTCTCTAGGACTCTGGAAGAGCCCAGGAGAGACCACAGGCTGAGAAGGGGGACTTTGTAATACAGTCTTGCTCTGTTGCCCAGGCTGGAGTCTCGAACTCCTAGCTCCAGGTGATCCAGCCAGGACATTTTCTAACCGGGATTGCCTTTCCTTCCACCATATTTGGGTACCACATATGTAGTAGGAACAAGCATGTGGTACCCAAGAAATGGGTTGGTTTTGACACAGATTTCCCTCTCTCCAGGAGTTGAGGAGCCAGAAACAGAAGATGGTCTCAGAACGCGAGCGGCTCCAGGCGGAACTGGACCACTTACGAAAGTGCCTTGCCTTGCCTGCAATGCACTGGCCTAGGGGCTACCTGAAGGGATACCCCAGGTGACGGTTTCCCTTGCACTAGGCCGAACCTATAGTATAGAAATATTATCTATTTTATTACCTTGAATATTTAATATTTTTCACTGGGAGGTTTGAAGCTTAAAAAATGAGAATGTGCCATGCATGAAGCAAAGGATTCCAGGCTCCAGAAAAAAAAAAGAATGAACTCACCTTGACTTCAATGCAACTGAATCACCTTTGTCATTCAGCGAGCAACCAATGTAGGATGCCATAGTTTCTTTTTACAGGCGGTTTTAGTTCTTCCTCTCCCACATTGTTTTTTAATCTGAACATGAAGGCTCCATTACCAACACTAAAACTATGATTTACAGCCCCCTGTGCGTATGAGCGGATCACACCGGTTCTGTTCTTTCTCGTGTTGCCATGTTACTATGCCTCAAGCCAAGTTTGCTTTCGCTGCAGTGATGGGGTCAGTCTCATTCCTCCCCAGGAGTGAAACTTGCTTCACTGTAAAGAAGGTTGGGTGCATTTTAAGTAAAAAGGGCTTATTTGTTTCATTTACTTTCCTGCAAAATTTTCTGCAAAGCAACAAGTCCTAGGAGCACACAAAGCAGCCCAAAGGCTTTTCCCTGGAAAAGCTCTTACCTAAAGAGAAAATGAATTCACAAACTGAAGGTACCTTTTTATTACTCCGTGGGGAGCATGTACAGAGCTCTGTGGATACACAGCTTCACACCCACCAGATTGTTACTACAGTAGGTGGGGTTTTCATACAGACGTAAATTTTGAGAGAAAAGTCAAAGGTGCTTCAGCCTTGTACTGTGTATATATATTAAAAAAAAAGTTTTGTATGTTTTTATTACTTTAACTATTGTTATAAAAAGCCTGCCATTTTTAATATGTGGTTTGGGGGATTTTTGTTTGTTTTTCCTGTTTGGGGGTTTTGTTTGTTATTTTGTTTTTTTGGGCAAAAAAAAAAAAAAAACCCTTGCTTTTAGTGTTTGTACTGCTGCTGGTCAGGACATTAAAATATTGAAGTGTTTTTAAAAATTAAAGAAGAAGAAAAGTCAAAGAGCTTACCACTGGCGCCTATGCGATCACTTCATTTTTAGTTTGGCTTGCACCAGAAGCTACCGTAAAGCCATGGGCCACTGCTTACCTCCTCCACTTCCCCTTCCCTACCCCCAGCATCAGGACAAGCTAGTCTCACCCATTGCTATCAAGGGAGGAGGGGGTAGGCTGTAGAACCTGTGAGACAACCACGTGCACACACGGGCGGGGGCTTTTAAAAGCCTTCCAGAAACAACGAAAAGATTTCTGCGCTAGAATTCTAAGGTGTCTGAGAGCAGGTACAGATAGGAACTTTAGAGGCTTTAAAGGCAAAGCTTTGCAAAAGTCTAAAGTAGGGCAAACAAGGTCTGAGCTGAACCCCTCCTTTTTGAACTTACTGTGACAAGCACAGGAACAGCCAGAAACTGGGCTCCTCACACCAAGGCAAAGCACTGAGTGCGTCCTCCTTGTCCCAGTTGCTGCTTATGGCGGCAGTGTTGAGACCACAAAGGCAGGTCTTGTTCTCGTGGGCCCTCACCGAGGCCAGGACCCCCCCCCCACCCACTAGTCCAGGGGTGCCTGACCCGTGTGTTGGCTGCTCACTGCCGAGACCAGCAGCCGAGCCCTCAGCCGCAGCCCTTGCTGTGCACAACAGCTTGCTGGCAGCTGGCAGCCTGTCACTTTATCTGCCCCTGCACAGTTTGCTTTGTAAGTCTGCCAAGAATCTTCCAGTTATTAGCAAACTCAGACAAATCTACCACCAGTATTAGCAGTCAGCAAGCCTTCCTCTCCACAGAAGCGGCTGGAAGAGAACTTGGGGGGCTGTGCTTTAGGCCTCCCCCCAAAAGACACGGGGAGGTCAGCATGTTCCACAGGTGTTCAGAGGGAGTCTGCTACCTGCTACCAACAGTCAGGACAGAATCTCACTGGATTTCTCCACTGAAAACCTGCTTGAGGTTTCTGGTCTGAAGGCTTAGGAGTCACAGCTTAGCACTTCCACTCTCAGGCCTCCTCCTCCATCACAGATGTCTGGATGCTTTTGCTACTTAGCTTTGGTAAGGGCCTTGGCTGAAGTAAAGGGGAAACATAGATCTGATAAAAACAGCCCATCCCTTACCATCCAAGGAGCGCCCCCTTGGCTTTTCTGTGACAGCACAGGGGACAGGTGGCACACTATGAGAGGTCTGCCCCGGGGGGAGCAGTGTCGCCGTAGCTAGCAATAGCTGCCTTCTGCCCAGCCCTTGAGCTTCTCTCCTGCTGTCTCCCCATCCTTCCACCTACTGTGGTGATCTCCAAGTACTCTTACTCAAGTAATACGACAATCAGAATACAAACCAGTAAGGCAACACAAATGAACTAAGAAAAAGGTAAGAAGCGTCTCAAAAATGAAAGCACACCACTAGGACACAGCACCCAGTCATGGTTCTCCCATCTGACAATTACTTTCATACTTCGGAAACTTACTTTCAGTTGATTCTCAGCACCGTAGCATCTAAATCTGTTTTCAGTTGGGCTTAAAAATTGACATGCAATCTCTGAAGTTTTTTGTTCAGCTATTCGTGTTGAGTACGTCAAATCCACTCTGGAGTGGATTATGCCACTTATGTGTCAGGCTGTCCATGAAGCCCTCAGCTTGGTCCCTTTGACCATCTTCCTACATTACCTGGAAGGGAGCTGCCATCTATCCTCCACAGAGGAATACCTTCTAATAGTAAATTATCTGGTTTCTCGTTGAAACAAGTTATTATTCTTTATTTCATATAATCAGAGCCAGACTGACATAAAATACCATGTTCCTAATCCAGTGTCTCAAGATATGCGACCGAGACGGGATTGTCCACACTGTCATCTATATTCTGAGCTTAAAGGAACAAAGCACTGAACTGGCACTAACATTCAGATAGCTTGCACCCCTAAGAGTCTTCAGAGAGTATCTAAAGGAGCCCACACCTTCAGCAGCAAAGGATTCTGACACAGGGAATCCACAGTTTGTAGCAGAATGATATTTTCTTCAAGTAGCTCATAATACTGCCAAATCTCCAATATTAAGCTGAATTTCAAACCAGATACTCCCCCTTTCCCTGAGCCACGCATTTCACCAAGTGTAGAAAATTCCAGGGATCCACCACAAGATGGAGATGGTCAACACAACTGATTCTGTTCCTCTTTAAACTGTATTAGCCACTTAGCAGTCTCTATACTCTTTCAAGTAACCAAGCTGTTGACTTTCTTACTACTTGCAGTAGCCTGTCCCCAACTTTTCAATGCAGTGCTTAACCTAAAAAACTCCTTAAACTCTGCCTTGACCTGAGGAAGACCATGCTCATTGGTGTTGTTTTGTACGTACCCTGTGCTTAATTCTAAAACAGTAAACTCATACACAGGTGGGAGGCAGGAACACCGGTGCCTCGGTCACTCTGGGGGCAGTTTAGATGCTGTGAAATTAAACCTGTTTTAAGTGTACTTGTTTGAATTAATTGTATTGTAATATTTGTTGAATGTAGTAATTAGGTATTTATGAATATATTGCTGTAATTTCTGACAACATCCAAAAAATAAAATCTTCCTAAATCATGTTAAGAGGAAAATCTTTTTTATAATAAAACAAGGCCAAACAATAAAAAGCTCAACAACTATACAGCTCCACAGGTAAAACACGCAGACATATGCAGCTGCTTCGACTGGCTGAGGTTCTAAGAGCAGGGCATTAGGTTCCCTCACCCTCCACAATAAGTGGTGTCATTTGCAACGATGTCCAGGTGAAAGCTAGAGGATTCCAAGGAAGGGTGAGATGAAAGAACAAGTCCTATGAACTGATTGAACTCAACAGCACCTAAAATTACAGAGACCTCATCTTCCGGTCCCCCACTTTTGCAGGCCTGACCCTTCAGTGTCCGAATAACAACACTGAAGCCTGGCGGGGACACGTGGGCAGCAACATGGAGCAGTAGTGCGCAGGCATACTGTACACTGGAAAACGGCAGACCCTAGGTGGTAGTCTTTAGGCTCAGCCTGTCACACATGTACGTTCTCAGAGCTCTCCTGATAGCACCCAGCCAAAAATAGGCCAGGCATGGTGGCTCTTGCTTGGGACCCCAGTGCTTTGGGAGGTTCAGGGAGGAGGATTGCTTAAATCCAGGAGTTCGAGGCTGCAGTTAGCTACAATCACACCACTCTACTGCAGCCTGGGTGAAAGAACGAGACCCTGTCTCAAAGTTTCTTTTCAAGCCAGTTGCAGAACCTTCTATCCCTTGCATGATGCTGGACAACTTCGCTTCTCAAGGTAATGTAATTTCTACAAAGGACCTAGCAGTTCCAAAATGCTACAAATAATTTTCTCTTAGAAAAAAAGTAATTTCCCCTGAGCCCACGGTTACCTACAACAAAGAGTCCTTTCCTGGCCCAGCATGGTGGCTCACACTTGTAATACCCAGCACTTTGGGAGGCCGAGGCAGGTGGATCACAAGGTCAGGAGTTGTAGAATAGCCTGGCCAAAATGGTGAAAACCCATCTCTACTAAAAATACAGTAAAAATCAGCTAGACACCACCTGTAATCCCAGCTACTCGGGAGGCTGAGGCAGAGAAGCACTTGAACCCTGGAGGCAGAGGTTGCAGTGAGCCGAGATTGCGCCACTGCACAACTGTCTTTAAAAAGTCCCAAGTCTGTGAAAAGCAGCATTAAAAGTCTGCTTTTCTTCTAGCATTGTCCTAAGTGTCATTTGTGCTCAATACATCGGATTGTATTTTCCTGACTGTCCTCTTAAACCTGAGCCACACACAGCCCAGACCACGAGACACCCAGGTATTGGTCTGCAGTTTCCAGCGGACTGCTGTGCACCTCAATTTAGTTGACTGGGTTATCTCAGCCATGGGGCTCAGTCCTTTTACTTGGTAGTTATGCAGGACAAAAAAGAGTCAGAGCCGAGTCCATTTTTATTGTGGGTCCGGGCTCACTGTGGTCAGCGTCCTTAGCTGCACCATCTGCCATCCTCTGGGAGCCACCTCTGTGGGACAGTCTAAACTTAGCCCAAGAAAATCAGGATCAAGAAGGGAAAAAGCCGTTGGCCACATGGCTGCTCCCGCTGTATTTACACCTAACAGTCACTGAACTGGGTAACCAAGTGTGGCGGTTTCTATGCAGGGGACCCAAGTGGCTCTGCTAGGGAGAATAACTTGTTGCCTAAAGCTTTTTGCTTTCTCGAAGGGGGAGGTGGGGGGAAAGCTGGTTTCTAGAATCAGATGTGGAACTGAAAACTGTCCCAGGGAGCTAAGTTTTAAGGACGAATCACAAACTTGTTGCTTCTCCAGCAATGTCACGAATCCATTCCTTGCACCTTCACACGTTTTTCATGCATTCAAAAGTATTTCTAGAGCTCCAGAACCACAAGTACCTCATATGTCCTGAGCACTCACATGCCCCAGCGAGCCGCTTGCACCAGGCCTTTCTCTAGAAGTCCT